>JACTOM010000874.1:3114354-3246544 GCA_015832385.1 Elymnias hypermnestra | reverse complement strand
CTGATGATAACATAAAAGAACGACTTACAATCTAAAGTTACGAGGGTTCCTTCGCGCCCTGATCTGAGAAGAGCCCACAACAAACTCAGTCGGGTGTACGTTTTTTTTTGTTATCATCATTACAATATTTAATTTAAAAATATTCTATATCTATTTATATATATAGAGCAATTCATTCACTCCCACGCTTTTTTGTCTTCTAAGTATTCTTCTAGGTAGGTAGGTAGGTTCTAAGTATATCTTAGGAATGGACGGGAGATAAAAATGAAAAACATTTTTATTATAAAATACTTGCTATTTTATTAAAAATAATGATTACAATAAAGTCATTGCACAACTAAAATTCATAGACAAATTTGTAAAACTGAACTAATCATTATACATTGTGTGAATTTATGACAATAGAAAAAGTATACATTCATATTAAATGACTAAATTAAATGTAAATATACAGTAGGAATATTCAAGACTTATAATTTGGTATAACAGATATTAGTGAATATAGATTATGAAAAGGTTTCCATTTAACATGTTTATTGCACAAATTAAAGGCGCGTAGAAAATTTTGGTTTACTTTTCCATTCTCTCTCCGTCTCTATATATATAAATAACTGTGTATAAGCGAAATAGTACTAAATCATTACGAAATATCCAAAATTAAGATCCAGATTAACTTGAAATTCGACTTACGTATTCTTTTTACGACGTAGACGCTCACAAAGAATAGGTTTCACCATACCCGTACGGAATCGGGATGTGTAAGCGAAAAACGATCACTTTCTCCCGAGAAATTCAAAACTTTTCGCATCATTGATATCATATTCGGCATACCTATTCTTTTCGCAACGTAAACGCTCACTTAAAACGAAATACCTGATATTCCCACGGAATGCGGATATATAAACATGGACAAATTGAAAACCATTCGCCAGATTGACATAAAATACGATATACGTGTTATTTTCGCGACGTAGAGGCTAACTAATGTTGTTGAGTTATGCCTAGTGATAGAGAGGCGCGATCGGCCTAAGCTTTCGGCTTGTGACGCATTTGTCGTGCGTAGCTATTAATGTAACATTTTTTTCATCAATGTTTTATTAGAGTGTTATTTTGTTATTAGGAGGGATCTTTCTAGCTAGATACTATCATCATATATACACTTGCTGATCCCATGGAATCTGTATTTCTCGTTACTGAATCTACGTTAACACACAAAAATATCAAAATCGATCCAGACTATTACGAAGACCTCAGTCACATAGACACGGAATAATCCGCGACGTCTTCTGGCAATGAACATGTTAAATTAAAAACAAATAACGTAATTAATTAGGCAAAGGATTCTAAATGTATCGCACCCCTTATAGCTTGTGTTCCCCAATCCGTGCACTCCCAAACAAAAGCTAAGCTCGTTTTTAACTAATATAAAATAATATTTTAGCATCGATTTTTCATTCTTATTCAGTGTTAAAATGCTTAGGTTTTTGCGAGTTTATATTCGTTATAAAACAGTGTATTTTACTGTTTTTATCTCTTGTTTTATTTACATGAAAACTGACATGCAGCAAAAAATGTCTATTCGAGTTACTTCACATTTTAACTGATGAAGCGTTTTATACTCATACTCATAGCATTAAGTTATGGTCCTTTCATATAAATTCTTACGAGGATCACATCATTATATGATAAATTTGAATTGAAATAACATTTAATTTATAAAAGTGCTTCTCAAACTAATAAACAAACCCTAAGCTTGGGGTTAAAAGACTTTCTGAACTCGTTTAATTAAACAGCCCGAAAAATGAAAAATGAATAGGAAATCTTATAACATTATTATAATACAGAATCGTAACTCAGTAACAAATTTTGTATTGTAAAAAAGCTATTCATTAATTACGTGAGAATGACGTTGGCGGTTTTAACTCCCCCCTCTCCCCTTCACTATGCTGGGCATATTTCTCAAAATTCTCCCTTTCTTTTTCTCACTTAAGAAGTTATCTAACAATTAAAATAGATGCAATGCAACTATTTCATTTTTTTTTTGTAATCATAAGAGCAGTATAATGTAATCTTTCTAGAAATTTTATTGTCGAAATATATTTTTTTAAATATTGTTTTCGATAACAAGAACCTAAACAGTTGATACTCAACATCTACATTACTTTTATCGGCACGTTTTTTTCTTATTTAAACAAAGCGGTCGGTACCGCTTTGTTTAGGAAATTAGGAAAGAGCGAGACAAATGTATGACACGTCATTCTTTTTCGCAGATTTGTACGGCCGCGTGTTAAGCATAGTCGCTTCTTTCGTTACCCCAGTTCGGATAACGCATAATTTTTTGAAACTTAGTCCCGGAAAGGTTAAAATACTTAAGAATTTGAAATAAAGAGATTGAAAATGTTACCAAGATAAGGGTTTGTTGAAGTTTTGCAAACCCTCTACCCCCATTGGACCCACGTAATTAATGAATGGCGCTTAAAAAATTGGCACAATTTATAGACGCACATGATATCCTGTTTTTTTTCTATATGTATGGGGTCACGTGAAACTTAAAAACCGTTTATGGGGTACAGTTATGTAAACTTTGAAAAACACTGACACATACTAGCTAACAAAATTAATTTCGAGATCGATTTACGCAACCAAAGCGATATAAAGTAAATTACGATATGAAATAAACTTTTTAACGTTATAAATCTCTTAGATCATTTAATCCGTAACAATGATTATATAAATGTACAAAGTTGTATTAAAATCAAGCATGAGCGTGTATACTTATTGTATACAGCTTACGTTGTATTTTTATTGATATATAAAATAATCTATTTACGCGCATACTTGATTTAATTTTTTTTTTTGGTACTGTGTCATTAAAGTCAATTAATGCTGCGTACAGACTATACGAAATTATATTTCGTGTGACCAAATTTCCTATTTCAACAGCTGGAGTTGTTAATAAAAATTGTCTGAAAAAGTTTATGGACTGCCAACTGTATTACCGCTCTATCATTACTTTATTTTGAAATGGCCTAAATTTATTTTAATAGTTTTTATCAACTGTATAATCTATTATTTTTGACGTGATGTTATAAATCGACGATTCCCAGGTTGCAGGCGCAAAAATCTTGACTCATTGTCAAGTTCCGTCTTAGCCGAGCTTGCAATAAGCGATAGCGGGGCACGATCGGCCTAATTAGAATGTTTATTACAACAACAATTCTTCATTCGTTTTCATATGACGATATTATGTAAAATTGTTGTCCGCAGACTGACTTTACAGACGAATTTTTTTTAATTGGTTTCTTGTTTTGCTGATCATTGCTTTAAATGATTACACTACAACAGAATTATATTTTTCTAATATTTTATGTTTTATGATATTGTATAAGAATTATATTCAACTAAGAACCGATTTCTCTAATAAACGATATCATTTTTAGCATATTTGTACTTATGATATCAAGATATGTATATAAAAAATTACGTAATACGCATTTTGACTATCTCAAAATAACTTAAATTCGTATTTCCTAATCAATAACAAAATTTTCGAAATATCAGTTGTTTTTCATTTTATTACAACTATTCAGGCTAACTAGTTTTTTTTTTTCGGAATTTATTACTATGTATACGTACAAGCAGTTCACTATTAAGCTATATATTCAATAATGGCTAATTTTGTATTTTACACTAAGTAATAATTATTTGGTATGTCTGTACGCAGCTTAAAATATAACAGCCTCAAGGTTTATTCTAAGCCTAATTTTTTTATATCTTGTTTAACGGCCCTGGATTCTAACACTTTACGAGCCTTCCTAAAAGATATGTTAAAAGCCAAGAATTTAAAAAATAGTGCATTTGTTATATTGTAGATCAAATAACAAATTATAATTTAAAAAATAAGACACGGAGGTCTGTAAAGTTCATATAGCTAAACGTTATATAAAAGAATGAGAACAAATTTGATTACGATAAAAGTGGTTATAGTGAGTCAGCCATAAAAGATAGACATACAATACCCTGGTCTTTTTTTTAGAACTTTTTAAGAGGAACAATTCTGTTTGAAACGATTGTAATGTTAAGGGATTAATTTCCCACATTTTTGCAAAATATTTCATTGATTACCTGGTCCTATTGGTCTTAGCAAGAAGTTATATAGCCTTCCTGGATAAATAGACTATTTATTTTGAATTTTGCAGTTCAAACCAATAGTTTTTGAGATAAGCGCGCTCTTCCAAAAAAATATATATATCATCTTTATAATATCGGTGTATAGTTCAATCACATACATCAATCTTAGTTACTGTGTAACCAATTTGATATTTAAAAATGTAACTCTTATTTTTTTCAACACTTATAATGAATAAAACTGTTAAAGTATAAAACAAATAGTTAAGTCACTTTTGGACTGGTTGGCTGACTTTTAAATAACCAAAATGTTATTTACTTTTAACTGTTTTTTAAGAAGAAAATTGTATTTTTATATAAGAGAACTATATTTTGTAATGGATTTATGCGTAATTCAATCAAAAATATTTTTCTTTTATTACCATTTCACATCAGGTGAGATCACAGTCTACATGCAATAAGAAATGCATTTATAAACGCCTAATAAATTAATTTCCATTTCAATAACACAGTACCAAAAGGCTTTATTGATAAGAAATTAGTTTGTCTCTAATAAGAAGATACTAATTCCCTCGTTTAGTTTAATTCCTTACATGTATAAATGTACAATTATCTATCCTCCGATGTTTCCAGAAACTGTGCGTAGACATCCCTTGTGCACTCACCCTTTTCGTTAAACTTATATTTGTAGTAGGATCCATCAGCACAAATTACTGAAAATTAAATTTATATATATCAGTAGAGGAGCCCAAGATTTTATGAACCCATATTAAAACTCGTGAGGACCCTTCCCCATATTTCTATACGCTGCTGAGACATTGAGAGATGTGGAAAGGCAGAAAATAGATGCTCTAGAAATGTGGTGCTGGAGAAGAATGCTTGGAGTTTCGTGGACCGAGTTTCGAACAAACGTCTCGATACTTCAAGAACTCGGCATCAAACAGCGTCTATTCTCACTAGTACAATCTCGCATTCTGACATTCTTCGGACACGTTTCTCGGCGTGACAACCAATCCATCGAACGAATCGTCGTTCAAGGAAAGGTGGAAGCCATAAGACCGCGTGGGAGGTCACCCACTCGATGGACCGACCAAATCAAATCTGTACTGGGAGGTTCATTGAACGAATGCAGCAGAATGACCTCGAACAGGGAAAAATGGCGAGCGGTAGTCATGCGCATAACATCTGCCCACTCCGTTACTTCATGACGATCACGACCGCTCTGTCAAGAGCGAAACGAATGAGAAGAAGAATATTGGGGGGTGGGAGTTGGTTGGCAGCCCGTCAGACTAGTAAGACTCGAGCACACCAGATAAAACGTCAGAGATTTAAATAGGACACACTCTTTTGAAAATCAAATCATTTATTACCGATTGTGTACATAATTCAGGTCATATATCAAGTACTAGTTGAACCCGCGACTTCGTCTGCGTGGAATGTTTTTGGGTAGCAATTTCATTAATTTAGGCAAATTGTTTTACAAATAAGTCCAAGACTAAATTTCAAGTCTCTACGCCTTATGGCCTTATCACGACATCTCTGGAACCATAAGTCGGATTTTACTAAACTCCACCCGCAAGGGGATTGAAGGGGGGGAGGGGGGGGGGTGTTATACGTAGTTTTCTAAATCAAAATATATAATATGTCAGTTATATTAATGTATCTGTATTCTTGTATTGAAGAAAAGGTTTTTTTTCATTAAAAGTTCTTTTAAATTTTTGTTAAAATTTTGCAACACCAAGTTTTTGTCTATAAAGGACAATGGCAGCTTATTATGAATTTGAGTGTACTTAAATTTTACTTTGAATATCTGACACGCTCAAATAACTTTATTTTGTAACTTTACTTTGTTTTATTACCCTTTTACGGCCACCCCCCACTAGTTAAACGTCAGATTCAGTGATCAGAACCACCAAGCGCGTATACCCAATGAATTTCTAACGCGACCGAGTATTATAATTTAACTGTGTTTTTAATATCTTACATGCCCCCCCCCCTCAAAATGGAAAACTGTATATGAACTTTTTTCGTTTTAGAATCTAATATTTACAATTCTATAAGTCTCCTTGACCTGAGTAACTACAAATTTAGATTCCAGGTTTTCCCTACTTTATGTACAGTGTAACCTAAATATAATGAGCCTCCATATATGTCTTGGACCGGTTTTGATGAGATGTTTTGTGTGTTGAAATGGATTCAAGAATGATCGAGATTGCGGTTGGAAAATGGGTAGCTGTTACTGTTAGAAACAACTTGTTTCTTTATAGAAATAAAGTATTAAACGAGATTGCAGTTCACCCAATGATTCCAATGATTGAATTTTAGTTTTTTTACACAATACCTTAACTGCCTACAAAAGCTAATGGAAAATGAATTAAAACGTAAACAGATTTACGTTTTCAATTATATACTTTTTTTTCAGTTTTTCTATATTTTCGTATTTTTCTTATTTTCTAACCCTTTAGCAATAAAAAAACAACTTACCAATTATTGAGCTTTTGTCCACACCAAAGGCACAAATGCAAGGTGGTCCATTCGGTATGGTGAATTTACAAAAACTCCAGTTGCTGGAGAAGTATTTTGGTAGAAAGTTCACTGTCGCCAAACTGGATTTATTATTTAACTTCTCATCTTCTAAACTGAATATGTGGACCGTCCCATGGTCTGAGGTCACACAGAGATTGGTGCTTGTGTGATTGAAATTTATGCAGTATATTGTCGCCTGTAAAATTAATTTTAGTATTGTAAAAAAAACTGTGATTTTATGAAATCATGATGCAAAAGGAACTTGCTCGAATTCGTGAGATGATTGTGTGATAAATGCTACACGATCAGCTGATGCGAGCCCTGGAATGCGCCATATTGGCATCTGCAGTCAGTTGTAATGCGACTTGCGATAGTAGAACGAAACATTTTAATGCGATAGGAAAATGAAAAAAAAACTGTATATCACTCTTGTGTCAATATTGGCAAATTTAAGTGAAAAGAGCCCCTAAAAAATTTTTCATTCAAAAACTCAACCATCATATTCTAAGTGTGTTCATTTAACAAGTGTTAACATCATTTACAAATCTACATCTGTTCATACAAGTAAAAGTGTTTAAAGAACCCAGATCACCATACATCAAAAAATATTATTTAATATTCGATATAGTAGGTCAAATTTGGTGATGAAAATTTTTATAACAATTTATAACAAACCAACATATATAAATATGATGTCTGTTTGTAATGTTAGAAGCAAACGTTTTTACTAAGTGTATATAAATATTAACAAGATCATTATACCAAAAACCTTTTCAATTCAATTTTTTTGACTCTTATCTCTTCTCATGAATTTCCAAACCGATTTTGAGCACACTCTAATATAATAACTCCAATCCTATAATAATTAAATTACATAATATGTTGTAAAAGATTATAATAATATATGCTAAATGACTATGTTAACTAACATATATACATCTATAAGGATTAATAATATATCTTAGGGCTCAATAAATAAATAACTAAGAATGTAATGACTTTCTAATTAGCAAGTTGTATGAGACCTTTTAATATAAAAAGTGTATCATTAAGGACAGATTTGTGTTATTGTAAATTTTCCTGTTAATGTACTAAAGACTTTTCAATGTGTATATAGAAATATGAGGTAATTTATAATATAAAATGTATAAATGACCTTGATAAGTGTTGCATAGCCAAGTTCCATATTACCTGATTTGCTCCTCGTCTTAATTCAGCTAACTTCTGTCCAGTGTTTGTATCAAAAACTCTTATAAGTGTGCCTTTAGTTGAAGCTGTAGCTAGCCTTGTTCCACCAACATTGAGTGCCAAACAACTTAATGGAGCTTCATGAGCAGCTATGAGATGACCTTCTGGAGCTGCACTTGTACTTGCAAGACTAGTCAGTTCCACCAGCTTTAAAGTGATAAAATTTTGTATATATTAAAGAAAAATTGTTTGTACCAATGTATGTTATACACCTTAAAACTGTCTGATAAATGCTCAATCAACCATTAATGATTGAAGCCATCTTTGATTATTCATGGTTTAAATACCTATACTGATTCATCAAACTATCAAAACTAATAATAATTTACTTGAAACTTAACACAATGAATTCCATCATGTAGTATGCAATCGCAAAGTTAGAATTTCAATGTTTTTTTTCTTAGTATATACTTCACACTTGTGGTACAATATTGCCAAAACAAGTTTATCCTAAGGAAATCTTTAAATTGTTGTCAAAAATTCTGAATATAAGTACAAGATTATTACAATAAGGCTATAATAATTTAGTGATAATATTTTTAGATATACATTTTTGAAATTGTATTAGTATACAATTGTAAACTCATTTATTTATAATGAAAGGAAATTTAATTGTATTCTATAAAGTTTACCTGAACATGGCCAGTTTTGCGGCTTGGATAAGCAAGTAGAGCATTGTTGCTGTTTGGACAAACCACACAGAGACCTCTAGAGTTCTGACATGTTTCAAATACATGAAGCAATTGAGGTTGTGCAGTGAAAGTGTAAACCTTGATCAAATTCTCTGAAACCACATTTAAAATGTAATTAATATTTCATAAGGTTTGTAAATACTTATTTTTTATTCAATTATTTTTGAGCTTTCAAACGAGGGACTTGAAATCTAGATATACACAACACAAAAATAGTTCGTATCTATTTCCTTTATGACCCAAAACCACCCAATTAATTTGACTCACACTGAATAGAAACGTAATAATGTGACAATCATTTTAGTCAAAAAAGTCATTTCTTAAAACATCTTCAAAACCATTAATGAATAACTTCAAAATAAACAAATTATATATCATTTTAGTGTAGTAACACATGAAGAGTATGTATTGTTTTAGATATAGTTTACAATTAGATGTTTCTGACATTGACATGTTAAAAGAGAAATTATTCTTTTACACTATTTGGTTTAGTACAGTTTGGTGAATAATTATAATAATTTTGACACAAAAAACTATATATTGATCAGTCAGTCACCTTTCACTATCTAAAACCCAATACAAGATTGTGTATAGCTCTGATAAGCAAATAAAGTGTTTATAATTTATTCAATAACAAGTTGTGTGTTGTTAAATACATAACATCTTTTATTTACCTAGATGATTAATAAATAGAGCAAATATATGATACCATATGCTATATAGTTACTAATGTATACTTATAAGTATTTAACACAAGTAAGAGCCTACCTACAGTCGAAATTCTCAATAATAAAATTATACAATTTCCTAAATTTGTACTCCAGGGAGTTGAACCTAAGACCTCTACTAAAGAAGCGAGTATTCCCACTATTCTACCAGCGAAACTGTTAAAACGTCGATTTTATTCATAAGCTTACCTAAAACAACAACAATTCTATCTCTCCTTAATTTTACAGCTTTCACTGGACTATTGAAGTCTAGTGAAATAGCAGAATCTTTTTTTAGGTCATCCCAAATGATTACTCTGTTCGGCGGATACACGGGTGTCTTTCCTCCACCAACAAGTGCCATGTAATTGCATCTAAACAACATTTCAACATAAGATAGGCCTCCTTCCGCAAAATTCTGTCTTTCTTTTTCCTTAAGTGGGTCACTGTTAAACACTCTAAATCCGTTTTCCGTTCCACAAGCGAAGCAACCTGAGAAACATTGCGACATTTATCATTACTAGAATTACAGTAAATAAAAACATCACAACATAAAGTTGCGATTTTTCGTTGCAACATCTTTCAATTTCATTTCACTTAATTACCTTGATCTTGATTGAAGCCCACATACAGTAGGCCGTTCGAAAAACTATTTTCTTCAGATAAATTCATGGTCAAATAGTAAAGCCTAAAATTTAATGTAAATTAACAAATAAATAACTATAAAATCATAGTTGGACTTTGCGGCAATTTGACATATGACAGTTATAATAGATAACTTTGTTGACACTTCTTTTTGACAAAAAGCTATAGACAAATGTCGTCTACGATAGTTTCATAGAATAAGCGCGGTAGGTAATAACATTTTTGTACACATTATCATTATTTACAGGCTACATAGTTTACATTTTTCCGTTAAAAATAAAAAAATATCGGCTCTAGCTATGCTATGGACACGGCCGTTTGTACGTGAATACATCTCGCAGGACGGTGTTTTACAGTCTTTAATTTTATAAATTCTTAAATCTTACTTATAAGAAGAGGTGATCGATATGTTGTTCCAATACTTAATAATATCCGCCGATTTTGTTAGCATTCGTTATTTAAATTCCTTCCCTGTGGATGCTGTTTTAACGACGCAAAATAGTACACTACTTATAATTTAGGGTAGGCGTTCGAATGTTGTTTCATCGGAAGATAAATGATATAATAAAATAAATTTAAATTTTTGTATATGTGGCTTATAGCATTTTCTAATTTGCCTGACCTTGGACTGGTGGGAGGTTTCAGATGTGGTTAGTTACCACCCTAGCAGCATAGACGTACTGTCAAGCAAGAGATTTTGGTACCGATACCATGCCGGCGATGTAGAAACCATAAGAGGTAAATTGCCCCTTATTAGTTTAGCGCGCTACCATCTTAAACTGTATCATCACTTACCATCAGGTGTGATCACAATCAAGCACTAATCCGTCGGGAATAAAAACAAACTCATTACTATGATTTTGCTGCAAGGTCGACAACTAGGAAAGGTTACATCTCCCATTAGTCACAACGCAAATAAATTACAAAAATCAAGTATTTTGCACTACATAGGACATATTTAATGGATTCCAAAAGAACAATTTTATGAGTCGCCCTTGAATTGTTATGCACATAAAATTATTTATTTAAAAAATGCAGTTGAATGTAAGACAAACATGCAATAACTTAAGTGTCTTTTGATACTTGAAACGCTATTTATAAATTAATAATGCTTATAATACTGCTAAGAAAAATACAATGAATATTCTAAGTATTGCACCACGCATTAATTAGTGGCGTTATTCAAACTAAAACGAAACAGTGAATTGCTTGCAACTGCAGGGAATATTAAGTAAATATTAATCGTCGCCAGTCCCATTATCCCGTCCTTAGCGTCCTGAGCTGTGACGATAAAAAACATACCTACGCTAATTACCGCTGCGGCTGGGGTGGATTTTATTTTGCATCTGCCTTTATTGTGAACTATTGTTTCATGGCAATAGCATTCAGATATATTTGAACTTCTATGTTGTATTAAGTATAAAAAGAAAGTAATTATTTTTTTCGTATTTCTCTGTTACTTCCGTGGACGTCTTCACAGTTTAAAATATGTCACCTGGAGGCCTAACGTTTCATCATCTGCTATGTACTGTTTTAGTTTATTTTTCTTATAAAGTCGATTTCTAAAGCGCTATAGCCTTAAGGTTGTCTAGGCGCGTTATTTATTGGCCCCCGTAATTTGCCCGCACTTTGTAACGGAAATTAACGTGGTCTGCCCCGCCACGCACGTACATTTTTGCGTCGATTGCCCCGCGTGTCGAATAATGCTAAGTGGCTCTTGGGACTTAAATGTTTATGAAAGACTACCAAATGTTATGATTTTTATGTTTGCTAATAGTTAAACTAAACAATGTCATCGTTTGTTTATCAAGTTGCACTAAATTTTAAGATAGTGAAAAAGTCCGTCTTGTATTTCTAAACTAGGCTATTTCTAGGCTCAAATCATAAAAATTAAAACTGCCCTCAAGGGTTTTCATTGTTATTCACATCATTTATATAATCAAAAACACAAACAATCACTAATAAGCTCACAGTTTATAACATATCACAAAAAAACCTAACCACTTTCGCCGTCACACGCGCACCGTTAGTAACGGTCACTTTTAACTTATTTTTTGTTTTTTAGTGCCTAGTGTTGCATTGCCTAGTCTTGTATTGCCTAGTGTTGTATCTCTACGCATATTTCGTTACGACAGTTACCGAGAAGCATTTATTTAAAAAAAATATTGTTTGATAGTCTTTGTATTTAAATCTGCCATACTGTAATTTTCTACAACAATGCCTCTATATGTGACAAATAACATTTATCAACTATTAAGTTTATAAACGCGGTTGCGTAATTATTCACATTTACGCATATATTTAAGTATTTAAGGAGAAACGGCAGGGTTCCTGCTAAAATGTGTTTTATATAAGCGCGACATCATGAAATTTCGTGTACAAAGTGCTCCAGTTAAAGAACTTCAGACTTTTATTAAGGTACGAGACTAATGTAGTATCCATACCTAGCGCATGTACTAGGTGTCGTCAGGTTAATCTCATTCGGAAATTGGGCCATTCAAATATTCTGGTATTCGAGTATTTGGCTTGCGTTTGTCCCGTCTCTCTGCAATTGAGCTATTTGGAATTGTATTTGAATGCAAATTGAAAATGCTATTAGATCAGGAAACACTAAATGAACGGTATAATGAAATGCTTTTGTAAATATTTATTTAATTTCCTTTACGTGTATGTACGTTTCTTCTCCTGATAAAATCTTTATAAATATCGTTAACATAATACTTCGTATTGTTTTATATTATGGTGTGAATATTTCGATGGATCCTATGTGCAATTTTCACATTGATGTTAACAATGACAGGAATATTACAATCAAACTATAAAACTTCTTTGTCGCGTTAACGTTTCTGTCAGTCCTATGTTATAGTGAAATAACTCCTTTAATAGCTTGTTAAGATATTTTAAAAGTGTATACTAAAACTCTCTAACAAACAACTCTGAAACAATATAGTAATTTCATTCAAGTCCCGACAGTTAGAAATCTTTGTAAGGCTTTTGAAATGATTGTATTTGTACACAGGCATTTCTATTCTCATTTCTTTTATGTTTCTGTCTGGTTTTAGGTACTTTTTTGTATTTTTTCTCAACCGAAGCGACGTCGATAAAAATAGTCCGTATTGTTATGTTTTTACTTGAGATGAAAGAGTTTTGTGTTATTTTAATTATTTTGCGTTACTGGTCCGGCAATTACACCAGAAATGTTTTGGCTAATAATATGTGCAAATAGTTTTTACTCTTATGATTTTCATCCAACTGTTAGGTCTCTTGCAATATACATTATAGATTCTCTGTCGTTGGACTCCTTTTGCTTTTGACAGACACTTTTCTCATGCCCGTCTTTTACATTATAAATATATAATGAAGTTGAAATAATTATAGTAGCTGTGTGTAACATATACGTTAACGTATATTCATATGTAATGGGTCAAAATCGAAATTGGCGTGCGAAATATAGGTATTAATTCGATGGTGTTTTCAAGTATCTTAAATACGTTATAAGTGTAACATTATGAGCGATTAACTAACTTTATAAATACATATACTCTTTGTGAGAGGATATTTGCTTAATAGCAAAGTAATATTGTATAGTTAATGCTTATATGCAAAATTTTGCCAAGGCGGCTCTTCCGCAGTAAGCTTCATGTAACACAGATTATTTTATTCCTAAGTATAATTCTAATAATCCTGATTTATAAACACATTTCTATTAAACATTAAATTCAATATATTAATACTTTCTTAATGTTCCACTAACACAATATGAGAACTAAAATTGCAGTATTCTATAAACAAGCTCCGCCAACCTGCTGACGCAACGTCATCAAATGCGCCGCTTAACTTAGTCAATATAAAAACTAATATCATGACGCAAACATATTTTAACTTGTTATATATACAGTACATTTATTATTTAATTAAGATCTTGCAAAATCAACTTTATTGTATTTGTATCGACGATTATGTTAAATAAATTATAATGGTAAATTTAAATACTTTCCAATCCAAATTTTTGAAAGGTTTCATTAGAATGAAAGAAGCGAAGGACATATGCAAGGATCGTGGCAAGTGGAAGGATATTGTTTCTGCCTACCCCTATGGGAATGAGGCGTGATGCTATGTATGTATGTATTTATAAAGAAAGTGGCGAACGTAGCCGAAAATTATAAGTCAAAAAGGTATTTGATTAAATTCGATGTTTAAATAAACATCGAATCACAATATTTATATCATTTTGAACCAATAAACTAGAAACAGCAATTAAATTTAGGCAAGTAAACAATAAGTATCATAAATTCTTGTTGATTACTGTCGTACATATTTTGCAAGAGTAGTGTTTCAAATTATGTTATTTTCAAGAAATTTTGCCAGAGTATCAATCAGGATTTAGGGCCGGCCGAGGGACTGTCTCAGCTCTGTTGGACGTAACTGATAATATTCTTAGGGCGCAAGATTCTGGTATGTGCACTCTCTTGGTGCTACTTGATTTCTCTCGGGCATTTGATAGTATCAATGTAACACTTTTATTGTCAAAACTATCACACTATGGCTTTACTGTTGATGCTGTTAAGTGGTTTGAGAGTTATCTCAGGAATAGATCACAGTACGTCCAAATCGTACAGGAAAGTGGTAAGGTATTTAGTTCGGCATCAGCTACGGTCAACAGGGGTGTGCCTCAGGGCTCTGTTTTGGGTCCACTCTTATATATATTATATTCCGCGGACATTGCCAAAGAAATAGTGCACTGCAAGTATCACGCATATGCAGATGATTTGCAACTGTATTATCATTTCGAGGCTAAAAACCTTCATGAGGCAGTACGCTTTGTTAATGATGACTTGTGCCGTGTTGTCGCTTGGTCTGACCGCAATTCATTAGTTTTAAATTCGTCTAAATCAAAATTTATGTTAATGGGCTCTGCTAAGCAACTCCGTGTCATTGGTCCACATGTAAATTTAAGTATTGGGGGAAACGTCCTTGAGAGAGTTGACAAGGCGCGTAATTTGGGATTGCTGATGGACGCGGGTTTGAGGTTCGAAGACCATATAGCGGAGGTGGTTCGAAATTGTTTTTACAGGCTAAAGATCCTCTACAAAGTTCGTGAATATCTATCAGTTGAAGTGCGCTCGCAGCTGGTAGAGGCTTTAGTTCTGTCGAAACTCAACTACGCGGATGTTGTGTTCGGACCTCGATTACTGTGTCGTACGATGCGTCTCATACAGAGAGTGCAAAATGCGTGTGCAAGATTTTGTTTCGAGATTCCTCCTAGAACCCATGTCACTCCATTCTTAAATAACCATCGACTGTTAAAAATGAGGTCTAGGAGGAAGCTACATCTTGCAGGTCTCCTCTTCGGCGTCATAACACAAGGCAAGCCTTTGTACTTAATAAATAAGTTGAATTGGATCGGTGATGGTGGCAGAGGTCTTCGAAGTTGTCGCAAGTCACTTCTAGTTCCTTTTCACCGAACAGCAGCGTTCAGGGGCTCATTCACATACTCCGCCACAAAATGTTGGAATAACATTCCTCCTCCAATAATGAATATTAAAAATAAATTTGCATTTAAGAGGAAGCTAAGAGAATTCCTATTAATGAAGCAGGTTGAATTTCAAGATGTGGCGGAGTACTCATTTATATAGTAGATACGAGTAATTTAAAATTTAATCAATTATTATTTTTTGTTTAATCCATGAAGCTTTTAGTTATATATATAGTCATTTTAAATCCCCCTGCATACTCTGTTATTTATTGTTATACTTTACATGATTTTTATTTTATTTTATTTGTTATTCAATTAATACTTTATTTTATATTGCTGTGATAAGGTTGTACACGTTGATATTTATATTTATATTGTTTTATTATTTTGGTATTCATTTTTTCTTTTTTGTTAGAATACTTTTACTTTTCTTAAATTAGTAAATATGCAACATTTAATTTTAAGTTAAATTTAGCTGTATTTGAATAATAGTACTTAGTCTTAATAATAATTAAAAATGTTAGTGTGAGACTGCGTCCTTTCCGTGGCGTCACCTTGGTTAAGGTATTTGCTGAAAATCAGCGCTGTATGTTTCAACGTTTGCTTGGACCATACAGTAGAATGCTGAGCTTGTACCTTTTTCAGGGTTGTGCCAGGCATGCATGGCACCAGACAATGGTGCTCTATGAGCTAATGTAATGTTTGGCACAATTGTGAAATAAACGTTTTTTCTTTCTTTCTTCTTTCTTTCTTATTTTTTAACCGGCTTCAAAAAAAGGAGAAGGTATCAATTCGTCTGTATTATTTTTTATGTTTGTTACCTCATTATTTTCGACTGGGTGAACCGATCTTAATGATTTTTTTTTATATGAAAGGTGGTGCTTGTCCTAGGGTCCCATTTTTTTGGTATGATGTACATAATCTTGATGGTTGATCTCGTGGCCAATGTTTGCTGATCTAATGGCGTTTTCAATTTGCATTGAAATTCCGCCTTGCATTGCTGAGCCGTGCAGTAGAGGGATGAATGCGAACCCGAATACCCGAACGGCAGGATACTCGAATGCTCCAATTCCCAAATCGAATTATCCTAACGACGAGCTATTCAGTGTCGCTGCTGTACTGGGTTTGCTTCTGTCATCAATATTTTGTTATCAATACTATGTTTAAATGGGAACAGTATGATTTGATTGCACTAACTGAAATTTTGCGCGAAAATTCAGAACGTTCGTTATTATTGCATTGGAATTTGCATTTTTTGGTTATTTTATATTGTAACAAGTAATGATATAGTCTGAGATGGTATATGGTCAGTATGTCTTTATGATCTGTAAACATCTGCATCGGAGAGAAAATTTTGTTTAGGACATCTTCGCTGAGAGCAGGGTTCAATGTAATATAGGGAATTTCATTTAGTAATCGAATTAAGCTGTAATATGTTTGTATAGTTGATTTATTGTAATCAGTACTTGGCGAATTATATAGTTATCTGTACAAATAAAGGCCAGGATAGTCTAGTTCCTATTTATAAAAATGAAACTTACGTGATTCATTGTTATTTTCAATCCATCATTCTGCGTTTCTAAGGTAATCCCAGGAGTAATTCTAGGGTACATGTAGCTTGTCAACACACAATGAAGAATCGTGACGGGTCTATCGTCTAAACACTCTCTCGCTTATAAGTTAGGAGGCCTGTGCCCAGTAGTGGGACGTTAACAAGCTGCTACTTAAATTTGTATAAAATTCTTGACATATAAATGTTTTTCAGAGGTTTTGGTTATAAACAAAACGGTATCAACTATCTATATAAAACGTCTTATCTTCTTCGGGTCATATTCAATACTTGGGACAAAGGTAAAGTTGTTTGCTCCCAATGATTACATATGAAAGTCAGAAATTTGCCAGGATTTGAATCTGTAGTACATATTGGTGATGTTTTCGCATTATTACGTTATCGAGGTAATAAAAATTTGAAATAGAGTGTTATTTTTTTTGTTATGCGACGTTTGTTTTACAATGGTGAACAATATAAATTTACTGAATGTCTATTTGTATTTTCTGTAAACTATTGGCCTCTATAGTATATTTAAACTAACTCTGAAACCAAAGTCTAATTGTGTAAGCTAGCTAATAGCTTATTAATGGCCGACAGCTGAACACACTCAGACTTGTTAATGGTTACTTAAGGAGTTGCTTAGTTATAGTTAAAATTGCGAAATAAAAACTACATATCCTCACAATATCGCTCTTTAACTTTATTACCTGTAACAATTAAATATATATTTTTTAACGTTAACTGTTCATGTAAAGAAAAAATAAAAATTGTTAGACTGTTTCAGCAAATTATCCTCAAGTGTTGTTTATATTTAACGTAAAATGCCAAGTAAAAAGAAGAAGAAAAGTCTATCTCTTCGACATCTAGCATGAATTTAATAAACATATTACACAGAAAGAAACATTTAAAGCTTTTACGCAAACTTTTAATTACTCGTCTCAATTTTTTTTTAATCAAACTAATAAATGAAAATTATTTACCTCGTTAGCTAGTTATTATGAATTTACTCGACACTGTATTATTAGCTCTGGGTATATCTTTTTATAGACTGGCTGCTAATGACTGGATTGGCGAGACCGGCGACGATTTATAATTACTTAATTTTCCTTGCAGCTGCAGACAAATTGCCTTTTCGATGCGGTGATGAAAATTCGCAACAAAGTTATAAGACATGAAATTTTTCATCCTCTACCTTTATATATTTAATATATGTATGTGATTTTTATGTACGTGTGTATGTGACTGAACTTCTCCTAAAAGATTGCATCGATTTATTGAATTTTTTTGTGTTTCTTCAGGTGTGTTTAATAATTAAATGACGGGTGGTATAATAAAATGCCACATTTTATTTGTAAATATTAAAACTACCTGCACATCTCCATGATACTAATCACGCGTTTCATCCGGAAAAATTTTAACCTCGTGCCTAAAGATTTTTCACTTCAAAAAGTATTTTTAATTAATTGCTTAAATCTTTTTTACAAAAATTATCTCTCAACGTTAAATACATGTTAAATGATTAATTCCTAAGTAATTTATATATCTGTCTTTTCAATCCCCTCTATTTCTTTTTTAAAATAACCACAATCTGTTTAGGGGCGAAAATATTAGTATAATTTACTTACGTCTCATTTTTAGTCCCATGTAAAATGAACAAATGAGTCACAAATTCAAAAGTATCTTTAAAAAAGTGCTGAGTGGTTCCTAGCGACTAGCTGAAAAATAAAATCCTTTGAGGCTAAATTAAAGCGTACTCCAGTCGCAGTAATATTTGCAAAAAGGTATAACTTTTTATTGCTGAACTCTAGAGCCTAGCTAGATAACTGAGAGCGGAGACGATTCCTTTTATTTATTTAATTTTCCAACAGTGAACAAATTACTTTTATCAAACGATGGTCTTTAGTGCTATAGAAATAAAGTTTATTTTGTCCGTCTGATTTCTAGTCATACTAATAAATTAATAAAAAATCACAATCCTATTATACATTGATCTTTATTATCTCTAGTAAAAACTCGCGTAGTTTCTTGATCCCATGGCAATATGGGAAATTCATTTTTCATTCGCCTCGTCCGGTCACACTTTTTGTAACGTTTTCATTATGCATTCACCAGCTTACTGCCTAAACCAAGCGCGCCTAAAGAAGTTTTACATCAAAACAGATTTATTTTAGACTTTATAATAAAACCGTTAACAATATTAAGCAACTATGCTTTGGCAAAGTAAGCGTTACTTTTTACGACAACATAAATTTTTATCGTGCCAGTTAAAGTGAGTAACGAAAATATTTTTTTGCAATGTATACAGTAGTAAGTGCTTTATTTTTATTTATAATTAGAAATGTAATGGGTGAAATGGAATCTTTTGAGGATACGACATTGACAACTGCTGTAGTAAGAGAAGCTACATCTCCTAAGCCGACTATTGATTATAGAAGAATCGTTATTAAAAAGGACGACAGTGAATTACCTACTACAACCTTTGATTTATATAAA
Organism: Elymnias hypermnestra; assembly: GCA_015832385.1. Lineage (NCBI taxonomy): Eukaryota > Metazoa > Arthropoda > Insecta > Lepidoptera > Nymphalidae > Elymnias > Elymnias hypermnestra. The sequence continues at coordinate 3,227,077 of JACTOM010000874.1, read as the reverse complement.
TACATGGATGCCAGACGAAAGAAACAAAATAATAGTAAGTGTCTAATAGAAATTATAAGCAAGAACGTTTTTATTGCTCACATCTAAGCGCTTGACTGTAATCGAACCTGATGGTAAGTGAAGAAACAGTCTAAGATGTAAACGCGCTAACTTGTTAAGAGATAAGGAACTTCTTATAGTTTCTACACAGCATTGTACCGGAGAGCAAGTTTTCTGCTTGGCACCTTCTTCTTGGCAACGTCTTCGCTTCTATAATGGCTATGATTGTAGCCTCCCACTAGTTCAGATTCATACAAATCAGATTCATACGGATTATATAATTTCCTAAATTTGTCTTAATCGGAACTGTATCCACAGCCTCTGTTTCAAAAGTAAGTATTCACATCAATACCAGCCTTAAAGAGCTTTAAAGAGGCTGTCTTATTATTGCGAATCTATGGATTCCATAGAAAAGATAAGACTGGCAAGTGTTTCTTTTCTGAAGATAGATATTGACTTTCAGTAAGCGTAGGTTTACTTATCTCCTCTTGCCTCCTTTAAGACTTTTATCGTATCGTCTTAAATACCCAAGACGATTTTATAGTGCTCTTTCCCACGATGAATAAGGTTCCACTTATATTTGTGGGACTTTTAAGCTTTGCCAAGAAGTCCTACAATTTCTGACCTTGCAAAACAACAGGGATGTATAAAAGTATTTCTCAGAAATAAAAGAGATAGGACTTTATTTTGTGTCAATAAAGTGCTGAGGAATAAACTATTATGAGGGACCATATTAATATATCGTATATGGGGGTATATATTATAATCTTATTACTTTATGATAAATTTCGTTTTACGTAACATAGGGCCTATCATTATGCCCCTATAAAGAGGATTCACGTCTGTCTCGTCTCGTTGTGTACTTGGCATTTTAAATAAGTAAAATATATATGATATAGTAGTTCAACTTTAATTTATTCTTAATATTAGAATGAGCATATTCAGTCGCAATAGTAAAGATTCTTGTTTTAAAACGTAATAAGAATGTGATTCTATGCAAATGCTAGAATACTTAGAATATGAAACATATTACGCCATCTTTATGACGTCAATATGAAAATAAGAAAAGGGCTGTACAAATAATATATTTATATTTCGCAGTAGTAGTTGTTATTTTTGTTAATATTGTAGTTTCGAAATGAAAATAATACCGTTGCACCATTTATAACTCAAGTACGGCTGATTTAAATGATCTCACATTTGTTGGATTTCTCTCTGTTTCGAAAAACATTATTATTATTATATTTGTTGGTTTGCTATTAAATTACTATATTTGTTTATTATGCTGAGATCTTTGTAATTATATTAGTAAAACGTGTATATGTGTTACTTCCGGTTTAATGCTATTTTAGAAATAGGCTCAACTCTTATTACAAATTCCGTTTGAAGCCGTCGTTTTAACGACGAGTGTGATTGGTGGACTTAAAATTTTTGAGTGGGGTGTTTTATAAAAAGGGTATAAGAAATATGAATGACAGTTTAAAGAATGTCTACTAGAATGGTGTTTTAAATCATTCTATTTGTGGCACGAGAAGAGTAAAGTTTGTGATATGAAAATAAAGAATCTGAGAATAGTATCCTACGATTTAGTGATCGACTTTAAAACAGTATAGTTATTAAATTGAGATTTTTAAAAATTCGACAAACGTGTTCCTTTAGCGACATACTTTCGCTAACAATGGGAATATAACCGAACGGATAAGCTAGTATTTATATAAATTTTACTTTTATTCCCTACTTGAGCTTTTAATTATAAAAGGATTTCAACATGTTACTACTCTACTTATTTTTGACCGGTTAGGGTTGGTTGGATAATCATGCTTGATGGTATATGGTGATACCAGTCTAAGGCAGTACGCTAAACAGTGGTAATCTACCGCTTACAATTTCTACAACGAAAACTTTTTGCTGGGCGTATTTTCTGGTATGGTGATAACCAGCCACGGCCGAAGCTCTTACTAATATAGACCCAGACAAATTAGAAAAAATACTTTCCATAAGTTGGCTCTCTTGTGTATGGAAGCTAGGACCTCTGGTAACGAAGACTTAATATGTTCAGCACAAATGTAATATATTATAGAAGCTTTTCATACATTTTCTTCTTATGTTATGGCATTTATATAATGAAAACAATCTCCTTTAGAACGTTCATACATATGGAAATGGGATCACTGGTGTCAACTTCAGCCAAAGAGGGGTAATTGTGAAAAGAAGTTGAACAAGTAAGTAGGTCGGGTAAAGAAAGGTCACCTTCAGGTATTAATTTTTATCTTATAGCATAAAACATTTATTAGAGCAGTCGTAACCTATACACATAAATATCATTCCAATATCTCGTGGGATATTGAATAAGTTATTTATGTGATACTGTCGTACCACACAATGCATGATTCATTGTCACGTTTCGCCTGAGCAGGTTCTCTAACAAACGTTAGAGAGGCGCGATCGGCCTATTCCATTGTATAATACAAAAACAATTTTTCGTCAATATTTTCTCATGTTGAAAATTATCGTCCATAAACCAACTTTACAGACAATTTTTATTGTTTTATGGTTTTGCATCAAATCTTTAAAAAAATACTAGCCTAGTTTTGATGAGTTTTTTACAGGCCAGTAGGGAGCTTCTTGAAAAATAAATGTAGCGTGGTTTTTTTTAATTCATATAAAACTTCTTTTGTAGATCTAAAAATACAATATTAATTTCCGAAAACTTATCTTGCACTTCATTTCAAATAGCAATTCTCAGTATCATTTTACAATTACTATTAGTTCACACTCTATACACATGTATATTTATCAATTTTTCAATGCTTATTAAATTCTTTTTTTTATCCACTTATGTTTAAAGACTTATGTTTAATTTAACTTTTAGTGGATGACAGTTGACATAAATACAGTTATTCAAATTTAATAATTTGCAAAAATCTGTTATGAAAGCTCACGTAAAACGTTTTAAAGTTTCTTTCTTACGAGAGAAACGAGTTTAAGTAGTTCTAAAAGGCATAGGAATTGACGCTTTCAGTTTACCTACAAAATTATAGTCATTATATTCACTCCTTACTAATATTATTAATGCAAAACGAACTCTGTCTGTTTGTTGCGCTTTGATGCCAATACTACTGAACCAATTTAAATGAAATTTGGTATACAGATCATCATAGTTTTTAACCTAGACAACATGGACACTAAGAAGGAATTTTCCCATATTCCCACGGAATTCGGATATGTAAGCGAAAAACAACCACTTACTGCGAGAACTCCAAACACATTCAGCATATATTATTTGATCGCGACGTAGTCTCTGACTAAGAATGTGTTTACTCGTATACCTACGGTATCCGGATATAAGCGAATCTTAATGAGAGATTTCCGTTACCATTAAGCCTTTGATTCGACATTCATCATACATGTTCCTTTCGAGACATAAAGTTGCTCTAATAACGGGAGAACGGAATCAAGAACTATACAGGGAAAAGCTAGTAGATTTATATATAGAGTAGGAAAGATATGGCTACCAATTAAAAATAAGTAATTTATTTCAGATATTTTTACGATTCTCAATTAGATGACTGTTTACCGTTCACATATAGCGGATGTGATGGTAACCAAAACAACTTTGAAACACTTTTAGACTGTGAACGTAATTGTAAAGGTAAATTAAAATAAGACATGTATAAAGTATAATATGTATAAGTATAAACAATATCAGACTTATAAAATTACCTTTTGTCATAAATCACCATTAAAATGAAACGGTTATATAATGGCGAGGGGTTACTTATGCTGCTCTGGGAAAAATAGTGACACAAATCAAAATAGCTAATTTTACAGAGAGTCGTTTAAGTTAAACAAAACGTTGAATGATAAATCGTGAAAACTTTGTTTTTTTCGGTTAATACTGATATAGTTGTAAGGTTTTTAACACAAGGTTAAGATTAATTCTGGATTATGTTGTGTTCTTAACTAAATTTCATGAGATAACAAGTAAATAGCAGCCTATCAACGTCCCACTATTGGGCATAGGCCTCCTCAATTATAGTAGAGAAAGTTTTTACAGTATAGACTCACCATTCTGGTCCACTGTATACAAGTATACACACTCTCTTTTCGTTCACTTTTATAGTCCAAAGGGATGGCAATCCAACACGTCCAGAGAGAAATCGGGTGCATGATTGATGGTTAACCGCTAACATTATAACTATGGGCAAATACTTAGAATTTCTTTACGGGACTCGAACACATAACCTTAATTCTGTAGCCGAACAAGCTGGCCAGTACACCAATGTGGCAAAAATTGGGATTATATGATTATTCATCCAGAGCAGCAATATGTAAATTATCGTGAATAAACCTTTAATCTATTCTAAATACGATAACGTTACGTCCAACGACTAGAGTACTACAATTTGTTCCTGTGAGATATCGATATGATAAAGTGTTCTTATATTTAAGGGAACACTCTGAGTTCCTCGATGAATCTCATAATTGAGATATCCGTCCGCAAGAAAACTTAATTTTAGAAATTCCTTCGCACTCTACCTCTTTTTCTTTACCACAATCGTTCTCTGTTCCAGCTCAGTCCCACAGTTTCTTTAAAAATATGGCAAAAGAGTTATTCCTGACCAAGAAAATTTATTAATTGATCAATTATTACTGTAACTGTTATTTATTATGGGTTTTAAATAGATTTAGTACGCAGTCTCTGCATCTTTTTTATATGTCCTTTTAAATATTTTTGGTGGCCTGGAAGAGATCGCTATTTCAGCAATAAGGCCGCCAATTGTACGTCAATTGTATGCATATGATTACGTCTTAATTGTATTATATTTATTATGTATTGGGTGTAAAACGAAGAGTACTGTATTGTACGTAATTCCCATACATTTTTTAAGCGTTACTGGCGTACTTAGAATGTCATCTTGTCTACAGGCCCTTATCACTTCACTTACTTCCATTTGACAACAAAGAACTGTGTCTAATAACCTAATACAGATTTCATCGGAAAATTCACTTTTTCATTTATACTTCAGGTGCCAATTTTATGAAGATTGATGATTTCACGAAACCAACTTTTTGCTATTTGCAACCTGATGCTGGATTATGTTTGGCTTTACTGACAAAGTACGTGTCGGTGTTGACTTGTTAGTTTTAACATATTAATAAATATTTAGACGCATTTCATACGTTTACTAATTAGAAAAGTGCGTGCGTATAAAGCACATAAGTCTTGTTTATATTTATACAAATCTAAAATTTTAGATGTCCAAGCCCAAAGGGAGGGGAAAAAGGAAGATATGTTAGAAATTTAATGAATTTAATTGTCCTTAAAATATTTTAAAATTAATACAAATAATTTATTGCAAGCTCAAATGACGAATGTAAATAAAAATAGCACGTGTTATTTTGTCAACATTAGAAATTATCTAACGGCGCACAGATTATTACTCGGTTTACAATCGAATCGGACTTGACATTTTTGAGATTAGCAGCTGACATAACACCGAGCGCTGGGGTGGCGGCCATTACTGGTTCGGATTTCATAGAGTGCGCACGCGACTACGTGTTCTGGTGGAATGTATTAAATCTAGTTATACTTATTGACTATTTGAATGGGTACATGCCACGATGGCGTTTTTTTTCTTTTAGCCGATATTTCGACCCAGTTGCATGGATCGTGGTCACGACGTTACTGCTGTGGGCTGTTGGGTCAAGCTGTCAAGGGCAGAATCTGTCTACCCTACGTCTGATCCTTTTATTTTTCACGGCACCCACATCCATTTTTCTGCATACTACACTCACATCGTCGCGTTTTAATTTTGAAAAATTGCGTCGTTTCTTCATTTGGCATAACTTCACCACGGGATTCCACGTATCAGCCAGCTTATTATAAGAATTGATTGGATATCTTGATTATATTAATTTAATTACAAGGTTTAATAGACTTGTTATATAAAATTGACTAACACCTCTAAACTAATATTTATTATCTATAGACACTAAAATTAATAAACTAACACTTATTTACTGATACTTTTTTTTCAATTATTTTGTTTTTAAGGGGCTTTTGTATTATTAATAATACACGCCAGCTCCATCGTAAACTTATAAACTAACACACAACAATTTAACAATAAAAACAAACAAAAAAAACTAACATTCTTTGAGAGAATCATTAACAAATGTATATAACTTAAAAGCCAAATAACTCAAAGGTTCACTTTAGATTGAATAAAAAAAACATCAATATTTCTAAAATTTAAATTTAGTTCATGCGTTAATGTTTCTCTCAAACTTTGACTTTCTGTTGTTATTCTTAAACTGTTTGTTATTCTTTAGAAATAAATATGATGGTAATGAATATTTATTATCGATTAAATATGTTCAATTCTGAAGCTCAGTAATTTGATCTATTGTCACTCTATTGCTGAATCTTGTATTAAAATCTGTAAAATAGATTTTATGCTATATAAAAATGACTCAATGACAGATGTGCATGACTTCTATTAATTGTAATAGTTAACTGAAATGATTACCAATAAATTAACAATTAAAAATGAATCAAAATATCCGTTAATTCATATAATATTTATCATATTATATAGCAGTTTTAAAAATTTTCAGATATTACTATGACATAAATGAAAAAGTTTGCAAAAAATTCACTTATGGAGGCTGTGGTGGAAATCAAAATAAATTCGACACTCTGCATTCCTGTGCGAAAACGTGCAAGGCTTCCTAATAAATACATTGTACAAATTATAATTAACTTATTTTGTATGTAAATAATTAAATAATAACAAATTTATTTCATGTTCGGACCGCACGCTGGCACGTGAGATTCTTTACAAAATTTTGATAAATGAAAAACACGAATAAATAATAGTTTTGTCACTTGAATATGGTGGATGAGGATGCTCTATTTCTCTCCCGCCGTTCGTATACGGGTTTTTCTTATACTGGGATGGAACTTAGACCTCTTAGGCTTTATTTTTCAATCAATAATTAAAAATTTAACTACAATGTTTTGTTATAAGTTGCCTATAAACAAGTGGTTGCTAGATTAGAAGGAAACGTGGCTTCCACGCATACACGTCAATGGAATCTAACTGGGAGAGAACCGTGCACTTTTATCCCGAATACCGGGGTCGAAAAGCGAACTTTGAGCTGTATATGTTTATGTCAAGCTGACTTACTCTTGAAATCCGTTATATTAAAACTATAGGCGTTGATTTAGTCTTCAAAAGAACAAAATATTAAAATGTGACTTAAAATGTGACACTTATTACACGAAATAGGTTTCGAGAGGAAATCAAAACTACAAATTCGCAGAAATGTTTAAAATGAAACACAAAACCAAGACAAAATTATATAAGTTTATTATCGATTGATCAATTATTTTGGTCTTCTGAAACTTCTTTTTATGTATTTTGCGGATGTTGAGTGAGAAAGAGTTGCCAAAAGTCGGACTCAATGGGAACAACTGAAGGAGGCCTATACCCAAGAAAGGACCCATATCTATAACTAAAATACTAACGCACACACAAACTCACACGCACAGACCCAAATAACAGCAGAAACACATACGCACACAATACAAATACACACATTAACACGTATATACTTTATTAACCAGTAAACATATGTAAATAGTACTGGTATTTTATAAATGGTAAATAAATGGCTTGAATATTATTACATTGTCAATTCATATGGAGAGTAATTACTTGAGAAGTTGAAATCTCTTCTCCTTCTTCTTTGTTTAGTAGCTTTTAGGTGTGCCAATTGGGCACAGATTATCTCGCCAGTGTCAAGTTTATTGGAGAAGAGACGAAGGACATTTTTCGGTTTATCGGAACATATAAAGTTTAATAGATAGAAATCATTACCTATAAATAGTTGAAATATATTATTAAACCACCACAAAATAAAATCTTTTCTAAACGAGAAATGAAATAAAGGAGGTGAGCAATCATCTAATTAAGATTCTGATCATTTAGTTTGAAGCAACTAAGGCTTTTTTTCTTTGCCTTTAGTTAAAGGCAGACCTAATTACCTTTAATATTGAAACGCCTGATGTTTTCAGAGTTTCTTTGCACGACTTGAGCTTGAATAGCAGTTAATTTTAATTACCTTTAGGTCGAAGTAAATTGAATAGATATCGCTATGGTATGCCAATGAGGCAAAATAGAACAAAAATTTTATGAACGAAGATTTTTATTGCACTAAGGTGGACTAAGACGATACAGTTTAAGATGAAAGCTCATTTACATTGGAATATCAATTAGGGATGTCTACATCTTAAGAGATTCTACTGGAACCAAACAGATAAGAAAATACAATTCTCTAAATTTGATAGTGAAAGCTTTTTAATTTATTTATGTCTACATCTTATCTTATATATAAAATTGTCTTGGTGTTAAAAGTTGAAGTCCTCTGAAACGGCTCGAACGATTCTCGTGAATCTTAGCGTACATATAGGCTAGGGTGGAGAATCGGAAAACGTCTAATTTTTATCCTCCTAAATGATAAGGGTGATCCACCCCTAAATTTTTTATTTTATTTTTTGACGATTTTTTATGTTTTTATTTCATCTATCTCATCACGGTATCTCTGGAACCATAAGGCGTAGAGAGTTGAAATTTGGTAGGAATATTTCTTTTGCCGAGTAGAATTCAGCTAAGAACGGATTTAAGAAATTTCACCCCCAAGGGGGGTTGCGGGGGTGTTAACTATTAACTCACGACATCTCTGGAACTATAAATTGTAGAGATTTGAAATTTGGTAGGAATATTCCTTTTGCCGAGTAGAGGTCAGCTAAGAAAGGATTTTGCAAAATTCCACCCGTAAGGGGGTTTGCGGGGGTGTTGAATAAAAAAAATTAAATTTTTTCATTTAATAAAAATTCAAAACTCATTTATAAACTACTTCTTTTATGGTATGTAAAACTTGGTCTATATTTTTTTATTTGACATAAATTTTAGGAAATTCCACCCTCAAAGGGCACGGGTATGAAATTTTACAGATAATATTTCTGTTCGCGACTTTTTTCCCTTTTAATTTGTAAATCTATTTTCCCTTTAAATTAACTAATATTGTTAAATGATATTGTTAAACATCGTTCGTTGTATAATATATTTTGCTGTAACTTAAGAGTCCGATATTTATAAGTATGTATATAATGTTTGTGGCTATAGCGTATACACATATTTGTTATCTCTAAAAATAGAATTATTTTTGTAATTAATGTAGTCCCTGTGATTGGTAATAAATAAAACGCCAATCATAGGAATCAGATTTTATCCAATAAATCGATAACCCCCGTCGTTTGCTTGTCACAATAGTGCACGTTTGTCAGTCGTAAAAAACATACATTAGATAGCCAATTTCGGCGAACCATATTCCTGTTCCTGTTTCCGGGTTTCCTGCAAACAACAGTTAGTAAATTGGTGATAAGTAGGCGGCGGAGCGTTGGAGTGAAGAATCTGGTGGCATTTTCATTTATGCTGAACCGGCAAGTCTTCGCGAGAGTGAGCTTACGAAGGGGCTCACAATTTCTTTATTGCTGACAGGCACTTGACTGTGATCACAGCTTATGGTTAGTAGGTAAGTGATGTTTCACGCGAAGGTGGACGCGCGGTAATCTGGTAAGAGGTAATTTATATCTTTGCTGGTAGGGTGGTAAGCCTCCCGTAAACCCAGACTCAGACAGATTAAAAAATGCAATTTCTTAAATTCGTCCTATTCGGGATCGACCCTGGAACCTCTGTTAGCAATGTGAGTATTCATATTACTGGGCCAGCAAGGTCATTATTAATTGAAAAAGTATTTCTCATTATCTTTATTAGGGCCGGGAGTGGCTTTCTGCGAACTTGTAATCTGGCTAAAGGAGGCCCACAGGTAAGGGCGGGAAAATGCAGTAGATGCTTCCTCTCAACGCTGAAAGAGGTGGAAATCTAGGTGACGCATATTCACGCACTTGCTCCCACCTCCATGAATCCTGAATCGCTTTCAATCGGACTCATTCGGGCCATCAGGGACGTATAGATACGCCAGCTAATCTTCCGGTGTCTCCCTTACGCATGAAGAGCGTTCCTCTGGGTTTAAGTGGCTATTGCGAGGCATTCTCCCTCGAAGAGTCCATAGTTTCCATAAAAGCATTTCCCAGCCAAAAAAGGGCCTTTAGATTACTTCTCCCTACTGAGAGTGAGTAACTAGCTTGTCTTGGCCTGGGTCTGAGGTCTTGGATATAATCTCGTTTTTTTTTAAGAAATAAAATGGATTAACAAGTTATTTTAAACAAAAATTTAAAATAATGCCTATACGATTATTCGAATTAAAAATTGGAAACAAACAACAGATTGGAAACTAAAAAAACAAATAGTACAAAATAAAGGTTAGAAAATATTATTTTGATGGTATAAAAGTTGGTGATATGCCAATTATCTCGATGATATCGAGCACCCCACGCTTTCCATTACAACGAATTTTTTATATTATTGCTGACTAAACAATATACAAATAATTAATTATAGAGAATCTCTTAATAGAAAAAATGGTCCAATACATATTTATGTTATAAAGATTACAAATTATATTGTTATTGGTACCATGGCAAAAGGCTTATATCGTCCTTAGCAGAGTTTTTTTTTAAGACCAATTAGTCTTGTAAATTGAACGGCATTCAGTTATTAATGTTTTTAGCATAAAATATAAATATTTATTCCCGGGGATATAAATCTCACGGGATAAGCGATTAGCTAAATTTCCGGATCAGATTTGTTATGAAATTTTTTTGTTGACAAAGAAAATGGAAAATCTTTTTCAACTATGATATAAAAGCTTGTAAAATTTACTTTCATAAAAAAACCACAATAGTGTAATTATTTTCGGTAAATTCAAATTTTTATCGGATCGAATTGTCAATGTAAACCAGTTTCAAATCCATCTGGGACACACAAAAAAATTCATTAAAATTAGTCTGCAGGATAATGCTCGGCTGCATACCGCTCGGGTAACTCAAGCATATCTTAATGATATGAATATCACTTTTATGGAGTGGCCGGTGAGATCACCGAAAATGAATCCAATAGAGCACGTTTGGGACTTACTGAAAAGAAAAGTTAAGTCTGGAATTCCAGCTCCTGCCAACTTGGGTGAACTGCGAATCGCCGTTGTTGAGGAATGGCGGAGACTATCCCAGGAGACCAACGATAACATCATTCTCAGTATGCCTAGGCGGGTAGAAACTTTAATAATATGTGTAGAATAGCACGTGGAGGAAAAACGCGTTATAAATCACCATTTTTCTAATTTAATTATGCGATATTTTAATATTAATTTTCACTTTTCCCGGTTACATGAATAGTTCAAAAATGGACCATTTTTCACAAATAGCCTTTACTCGCAAAATGTGTTTTTAATGTGATCTCATTTTAATTAAAACAAAAGAAATTTTACATAACAAAAGAAGTGTAGTAAGTAGATTTTAAAATAATACCATATTTTTTAAATTATCGATTTGTTTTTGTGTTCCGCTTAATATGCCGGTGTGTGTATATAAGAGTTAAGTATATATATTAAGTTAAATATGGGAAAAAGAAGCACGCCTTTGTAAAGAACGCTGAGGATGACAGCTCGTTCAGCAAGTGTATAATATACAGCTTTGTCCTTTACGTTTAATTCTGAAGATTCCAAAAATATTATGAGGAAAAATGTTTGAAATAATATAGATGAAAATAATTTACGAAATTGTCGTTTATTTTCTCTTGAAGACAGTTAAATGGCTTCAATTTGTTCCGTAACTTTAGGCGCAACTATTAATCAAAGTTTCGAGTTCCAATAAATTATTTTCAGGTTCAAAATGTATACTGTTAGAAAGAAACACATTTTATTACTTTTTAACCCGAAAGTATGACCTAAGGAATTGTAATAGGGATGTCTACATGTTAGGAGAACAAAAAAAAATTTCAGCGTTTAAGAACATTCCAGATTAAGGACAATTTTTGGTTGATCTTTATATTCCCATTATCTTATATGCATATGATATCATAATTTCTTCATAATATTGTCCGTGATGAAAGTTATATCTCGTAAAAAGTGCCATACAATCTCATAAAATTTATTTCGAAGTAGCATATATTCAAGGATCATTATAACATTGTATACAATGTTGATGTCTTGATTTATAAATTGTGAGCCCCTTCTATGATTTATATAACCCCAAAATGGCCTATTTATATGCAGCATATGATGCTGGCAAAAGTTACTGTTTTTGCAAGTAAGCGCGTTTTGGGCGTGTCTTTAATATTGCCCATACAATATTATTCTTTACAATGTTGTTGTTTTAGTCTATTTACTATCAGTTCTATCTATTTTTGAAGTGAAACGTCTTTAGTCCCTAAAGGGGAATTTTTTTGCAGCGTTTTTTATACTAATTCGTTTGATGGTTAGGTAGTTTTAATATTTAGAAATAACATGAGTTAAAGTAAGTAGCAGCTCATTAACGTCCCTCTGCTGGGTACAGGCCTCCTCACTCATAGGGGAGAGAGTTTTTAGGGCATAGACCCACCACGCTGCTCTACTGCGGATTGTCAGGCGTAGTACATAAGTGCACTCTCTATTCCTTCCCTCTCATAGCCCAATGAGACGGGAATCCGAGATCAGGCGCAGGACTGATGGCTTAACGTGCTCTCCGAGGCACGGAGGTGGAACACACCGCCAAATTTCCAACTTCTGGCAAATATTGAGAAAATCTTAATAGAAAACTCTATATTGATTCTTGAATTGGCCCGACCCGGGACTCGAACCTAGGACCTCATCTCTGTAGTCGAACATGCTAACCACTAGACTAATGAGGCAGTTTGCCACTCGTTATTGAATAATTTAATGTACTATTTTTCATAAAATATGAAATAAAATATTTCATAAATTATCTCTGTTCTAAATTTTAAATTCAAAAACAAAATCTAATTATTAATTTGTAATATTGACAAAAAACACGTGGCACTTTTATTTACAATTCGTCAACTGAGATTTCAATAAATTATTTCTATTAATTTTTTACACTTAATATTTTAATGACAATTAAATTTCTAAAATATCTTCCGGTTTCCCTCCCTCTAAATATCGGAAATCTAAAGTTTTAGCTTTGTATAAACATAAACAAGACTTAAAAATTAGTTTGCCAAAGAAGTTTCACTTCTGACATGTGTACATTGTACGCACGCCCCAATTTTTTTATATAAATTAAATTAAATGTAAATGTATATAATTCCAACAAGATTTCGCCGATAAAAATCTAATACTACTCTAATAAAATTCGAATACGAAATAAATTATACAATTTTAAAGAAAGATCTAATAACAAAACTCTAATTTGGGAGAAGTCGTGAACATAAATAGTAAATGAGTTTGAGACCTTGACTTTACAAAAATACTTAAAGAAACCATATTCAATAAGTACACAAATAAGGATCTCAATTTCACGTTGAAAATTTGGTAGGCACCAGATATTCTTTGTATAAAACTATCACAATGGATATGTTATCTTGGTTATTGAACACAGAGCAGTTGCGCAATTTGCGTTTAAAAAATAGCATTCATCCTTTGGTCATAAATCTCGCAGGACGAGCAATAAATTAGTCTCCAATTACTGACGTTGCAAAATGTGCGCCTGGAGCTAAAAAATCCGAGCGTAGCGTAAACACTCCAATCTTCCTGATGGCTTGAGCCGATCTGATAAAGACTAATAACCAGTTTACCCACTTTATTATGAAAAACAACGTTGTACGTTATCTATTTCATTTTATATACTTATAATATAAAATTCAAGATTTTTAAGGGCCTTCAAAAATGTAGATACTTAAGTTATTTTTGTAGACAACAAGCCCATGGAAAAAATTAAGCATTGAAATGTACCAACGTGAATAACGCTTATAGGGCAGTTACTATATCATAAAATAAGTTTGAGCGCTACGTCAATGAAATGAAATGTTTATGTTCAGCAAATAAATGGGTGGTCGAAATAACATATTTATGTCACACATTCTACACACATTATGCATGCAAATATTAAGAAATAATTATAATAATTTATTATATTATATTATATATATATTATATTATATTATATATTATTATGTTATAAATATTAATCCAAAACGACGGCGGCATTGACCGAGATGTTACTAGCAGGATAAATGCAGGTTGGATGAAGTGGAGGCAGGTCTCGGGAACAATTTGCGATGCCAGAATGCCCCTTAAACTAAAGAGGAAAATTTATAAGACAATCGTAAGACCTGTCATCCTGTATGGATGAGAGTGTTGAGCCACCAAAGGGGAGAATGAAAGGAAATTGCATGCAGCGGAGATGGGAATATTGAGATGGATGTGTGGAATGACAAAATGNAAGGGAGGATAGCCATGTATGCAAGAGGGTCCTAAATATGATGGTAAGCGGCAGGGCCGGGAGAGCGCGACCAAAAAAGTGTGGATGAATTGTGTGAAAGAGGATATGTGTATAAAGGGTGTGAATGTAGAAATGACAGCGGAAAGGAAACATGTTGTGCCGACCCCACCTAGTGGGTTAACGGCAATAAAAACAACAATAATAATAATTTATAACATTTATGTCAGATTCAAATTTGTCTGATTAGATATGTCAGATTTAATTAAAGTTCAATAAGATTATTATAAAATTAATTATTAACGCGTCGATTATATAATACGCATACGAGTACATATTTTAACTATCAAAAAGTACGGACATAGAATAAAATGTTTTTTCACACAACCAACTAAACAGTCTTTTTTGAAGGATTGGTTTTCCGTTACTTTTAAAGAAACTTTAATCTTGTTATATATTTTTATGCACAAGGCATTTGGGGATTTGAAACTCTGTGCTAATCGATATCTGGATAGATAAAATTGACCACATTTCTGCTCCGAGATATGATATTCTGCAAGATCTTTGTATTTATTGAAATAGGCCATATGCTTATATACGAATACCGCTACGTCATATATGCAAGCAATACAAAGTTAGTAGATTGTACTTCTTAAAAAGTGGTCTGGTGGCAGTGCTGTGTCATTAATATGTAATTTCCAATCGCAATGCTCATCAACCTAAAAATTTTGTATGTCTATGTCAATAGAATCATTATGGTAATTTATATTAAATAATTTATTGAATCGCCTTTTTGTCCTAAATTCAATAAATTTTGTTTCATTGATATTTATAGTTAAATTATTATTTTCTAACCATTCTATAGTCCTCGTCAACGATTGCTTTATTATTATCAAGTTCATATGTAGATTCAGTGTGGCGTGGTACAATATTAGTAGTGTCGTCAGCAAAAGTGTAAAGGGTGTGGTATGGTGTGGTGTTATTTCTGAGCGATACAAGTGAGTACACGACTAAATAATCATTTTTTTATCCTAATATTTTGATTTGTTACTATCTATAAGGTACAACGTAATATTTAATAACATTATATCAAAAACAAGTTGCCATACATAAATTTATGATCTTACTGAGCTTAAAGTTATTTTATGATATAGTAACAGCCCTCTAAGCGTTATTCACGTTGGTTCATTTCACTTGATATTTTTTTCCATGGGCTTGCAGTCCATCGAAGTAAAACTTGTTTTTGCGCTCTTGACTTGGGAAGGAAGCTGGTGCATACGTGGCGAGAGCGTTACGATACATGTTTTATTTCAGTCGTGTCGTCCAAAGCACACACATTGATTTTTTCGTCAATTGTGGCCAAATTAGTCTTTAAGGTTCCGCAAAAAATATTAAAACGTTAGCATAAGGAAGCGTAATATTTAGGAAACACAATTTCAAAGGAAGGTTTTGTTGATGTAGTTTAATATATACGTCGGAGTGCGGTAGTATGTGGAGCGATGGCTCTATCTGTCTATCGGCGTGGGACAGAGTCAATAGTCGTAGTCCGGCGCATGTCTCTGGTTAGTTCTCGGGTGACGGTCCGTCAGAGCGGTCGACTATTGAACCTGTCGCTTTTCTAGCTATTATTGTTAATGAGTTTGTGAAAATTGATATCTGGAACATTAAGTGATTTAACATTATATTCTGAGTTAATTAAAAAAGTGTTTGATTGCAGCAACATTATCCAACAACGCCCACGGTATGGAAAATTGAATTATGGATGCCATTAATGACGATGTCGGCGGAGAACCCTACGCCTCTATGCTTTATGCGTCTTTTCTCTCTTAGTCTCCGACATATATATTTTATAACAGACATTGAAAGAGAAAACTTACAGATTTTGGTCATCATTATTTTTACATAGTATAAAATGAAGTCGGTTCATCTTAGATCTTTGAAATAATAGTGCAGATTTTAATGCAGTTTTAGTAATAGATAGAGTGATTTAAGAGAAAGCTTTATATGTATAATACATTTATATTATTGTACAGAAAAGTAAAAAAAAATCAAATATTTGTATATATTATTGTAATGTAACATTTTTGAGCACTTAAATCGAAAACGATGGCTAAAGCTTACGAGATAGATCAAATTAATGTCCTACAGAATTATAAATCTCAAAAACATCGATAAAAACTTCCACGATAGTATATATTTAGCTCTAAAGGATAATTTGAGAATGAGAATTTTTGTCAATGAGAATTTTTATTTTTGAAATTTCAAAAAAATACGTGTTATTTACCATATTTTATATAATAAAATAATATTCTTTATCCGATTAAATATGTTACCTACGTTGTAAATTTAATGTAGATCAAAGCTGCTATTAACACCATCTCATTATAATAAATGTCTTAGAAGATATCAGGCTTACATTTACATTTCTTACTTCATTTAATGTATCTTCAGAATATACGTGTACGTAGTGTATTACGATATATTTTTGTATTTCGTCCTTTCATAAAATAGTAACTAATTCAAATGCGATCAAGTAAAAAAAACAAGACCAAATGGTAAACGCTCAGCGGTACGTCTTCGTTAATTAATCCAGCTATTAATTAGAAGAGTTTTTCCTCGTCACAACGTGGATTAAAACTGGCCCCGGTAATTGCAAGCCAACCCAGCTTAAATGTTTTTATTTCAACTTCAACTAAAATATATACAAAGAATATGCTCGACTGGCAAGTTTATGAAGTGAAGTTTTGCAATACAAAGATCGCGAGTTGCCTTGTTTTCTGTAAATTTTTAATTAAAAAATTAATTAGCAATGAGGTTTTTCTTAGAACAAATTATATTTTCCTGAAATAGATTACCATCCTTTACGAATGAGAAAAATTACAGCAAAGTTAGATGACGCAAGTTTCTTTTGTATCGACTATCAATAGAAATTATTGAGTACAACCTGTTAGCTAAAAAGAAACTGATATTTATATATAAAAATTACTGATTTATATATAAAAACGTTTCCTAGTTTTGGCATGATTGAGTCAAATTTAAAATAAAAGGAGATAACTAAAAGTAATGAATTTAATAGTCATTAAAATAATAAAAGTGGCGAAAATGAATTCAAAAAACTTAATAGAAATACTATTATATAATAAACTTTGTTTTTGAATTTAAAAGTTAGAAGAGTGAATCTATGAAATATTTTAATTTTATATTTTATGAAAATTAGTATATTATATTAATAAATGACGAGTGGCAAATTAAAATGCCACATGTTATCTGTCTATATTGAAACTACCTAATTCAAACGAATTAGTATAAAAACGTTGCTCGTCTTCGTTACGTTAATCACGCGTTTCATCCGTAAAAACAACCCCTCATGCGCTTAAAGAAGTTTCACTTCAAAGAACGATCATTATACAACACGACAGAATTAGATGATAGAGATATATATATGTTTATTTGCCGTATATTTAAATTTACTATGTCGTCCTTTCGCCTCTCACGATCACACTTTTCGTAACGCTTTCGTCAGGCAGCTTACTACCGAATTAAATCGTGCGTAAAGAAGTTTTACTTTAGAAACTTTGCTAGTTTCAATTTTTTTGTAATAATACTACTATTCGAGTGCACTTGTGTACTAAGCCTGTCAATCCGCAGTGGAGCAGCGTGGTGGGTCTATGCTCTAAAAACCCTCGCTCGCCGGAGTGAGGAGGCCTGTGCCCAGCAGTGGGACGTTAATGGGCTGCTACTTACTTACTTACTTACTTTACTACTATTCGACAAGAACTTGGTCTCAAACATGTTAACTTTTTATTAATATACTCAGAATTTTGAACTGTTCTAGATCATGCAATTGCTATTTAGATTCTTTGTTTAGAACTGTCGCTATACAGTCAACAGTTTTACTTTAGAGTAAGGTAACCAGCAGCCCATTAAAGTCCTACAGCTGGGCGTAACCTCCTAACTCCTAGGAAAGAGGGTTGTTGGAACATATGTAACAAGTATAAAGTGATTAACAAAATTTTATTTCTATGGTATAAAAGCGTAGAGCAATTATCATTGACCGCCCCACGCTTTCGTACAATAAAAGGAATTCGTTTATTTTATTGTTCAATAAAGTAAAAATTTTAGTAAAGGTAAGTTAAGTACCAGCCCATTACTGTCCCTCTGCATAGAACAGGCCTCCTCACTCATAGGAGAGCGGGTTTTAGAGCATAGACCCACCACGCTGCTCCACTGCGGGTTAGCAGACATAGTACACAAGTGTAGCAGGCATGGCCACTGTGGCGGCGATCCGTCCTCATCTGGAACAATGGCTTTCTAGGGAGCACGGGACGCTTTCTTCAGATTGGTGCAGGTTCTGACCGGACATGGGCGCTTCGGAAAGTTTCTGCAAATTGACTGGGAGGAATCACCCGCTTGTCATCAGTGTGGCGCAGCTATCGATTCAGCGCATCACACTGTAGCAGATTGTTCGGCCTAGGTACCTCAGCGTCACCTCCTGGTGGCGATGATCGGCGGCCACGGCGGCGGTTGGGGAACATTGAAGGCGCCGATGCTCTCCAGTGAGAGATGATGGGCGGAAGTGGCCTTCTTTTGCGAGACAGCAGTCTCGCCGAAGGAAACCCATGAAAGAGAGAGATAGAGAATGCAGTAGATGCTCCCCCTCACTGCCGAAGGAGGCGAAGTACAAAGCGGCGCATATTTGCGCATCTCCTAACGCCTCCGTGAATGCTCCGTTGGACTCATCCGGGACACCGGGGCAGAATACGAAAGCTGAACACCTGGTGCCTCACTAATGGATGAAGAGGGTTCCGCTGGGTGTTAGTGGGTATTGCGAGACCTTCTATCGGTGAGTTCCGCACTCCTGACTAATCATCGGTCAGGGTCAGTGCGTAAATTGCATTTCCCAACGACAAAAAAAGGCATAGTACACAAGTGCACTCTATATTCCTTCACTCTTATAGGCCCATGTGACGGAAATCCGACACGGCTGGAGAGAGATTAGGCGAAGTCAGAGAAATTTTACTTAATCTCGTTTGAAATTAAAACGGCAATTTTAATAAAGCAACAAATTTTATTAACAATCTGTATATAAATAATTACAAGTGATATACACAAAGTAAAATATACCTACACACAATGTAATTTTGACACCGTATTAATTTGTATCGTCATCGGCAGTACCGAAAATATCAAATAATACTACGTTAACTTCTTGTTTGGTATTATCTTGCTTTGTATTTAGAGCCGGCTAAGGCCTGCAAAGTGAAGAATTGTTTTAGAGCGTTGAATATCTTCGCATAGTATTTCGAAGACGTGACTGATGTGTCAGATCTAAATTTTCTGCATCTTATTTTTCTGCCGCCTGAAATGCGTAATATCCCTTTGTTTATATGAACAAAATGGGAACAAACTGACAGGGACGTAAGACTTGATATTTACATGTCCTTACCATCTCGTATCGCATCTCTGCGTTGATTCTTTCGCAAAGGTCCGTCGGTATATCGTTCTCCTCCATGTCTTGCAGGACATACTTCAGTTGGGACGTCCTGAAAAGATTACGTTTGTTAAGACGAATTGGAGAAAAACTTCCAATCTATTTAACTTAATAATTGTATTTAAGTTGTATCCACATTTTCACTTTATGATGGTGGTATTTTAACAGGATTTTTCAGAGCTTCAAAGTTATATTTTGATATGAGGAAGTCCGTTATTTATTTCAAATCAAAGTTTTCTTGATGCCACACAAAAAGTTTACACAAAATTGATTCAGCCGTTAGGATAACAGCGAGGAAGAATTATATATCTTATATAAATAGAGTAGTCTGGTAAGAATTCGAAAAAAAAACTACTATAATTTGGTAAAATATTACATCTAATCTCGATATACTGAAGGCGCGACAGCTCAGATAATAAAAATGGTTCTTACCCAACAGACTACCTTCCTCCAAAATAAGTAGCACCTTAAAAATAAACTCGACGATAACGCAAACTATAAAAGACAAAACAGCCCAGAATGCAAATGCGAACCAGAAAAGAGTAAAAACATATTACAATTCATAACAAAATACTCTAGATTTAAAGAAAGAAACTACGTCGAGTTAGATATAAATGAAGAAATAAAACCATAAAATTAAAAAAGCTAAATAACACCGAAAATACTAGACAAAAACTATTGCAATATCGATAAAATATAACATTAAAAAAGCCTAAGAACAAGCTCTGACCACCATGTTAAAGGTCATTGTAGCACACAAATAAAAAAAACTCAAATATAAACATGTATTGGATGTCAGTTGAGATTAATAGAGTTTAAGTTAATCCAATCTCTATAGTTTTATTCACATATATTCTTTCAGTGGCTAGTGGTTCATGAATAAATAACAGTCAGAGTTACTTTTACCTTAAATGTGGTGCAGCGTTCATGACTTTAACAGACTTAGTTACTTTCGCGTTGAAATTGCCCCAGCGTTCATAAATTTACGTTAAAGAATATCTTTAAGAATAACGTTTACGTTAAAATTGCCTCAACGGCATTCATGACTCAACAGACTTAGTTATTCTCCATAGAATTTTCTCCATAATTCATAACTATTACAGACTCGAATTACTTTTACGTCAAAATGTTACTTTCGCATTAAAATTGACTCAGCGTTCGTAATTTTAAAAGACAGAGTAACTTTCGCGTTAATATTTCGCCAGCATTCATAACTTTAACAGATGAGAGTTACTTTCACGTTAAATTGCCTCAGCGGCATTCATGACTTTAACACACAGGGTTACTTTAGCATTAAAATTGGCTTAAGGTTCATCAGTTTAACAAACAGTTACTTTTGAATTTATAATATTTGTATAGATGTAACACGGACAAAGCTCCGTTAAAATGGTTGCCCATGTAAACTACAAATAACCACATAAGCCCATAACACATTTTGCGTTGATTACGTTTTGACATAGTCGGTCTAAACTGCCTGTGACATGTTAATTATTATGAACACACTTTGCGACAGAGCATGCAATTCGCATTATATTCATAAAACAAAATATTCTTCATTCAAGTAGCCAAAAGGCTGTCTGTCCGCCTCTGTAACTAATATATCTGCTGCCGGTTCGGAAGATTGGTTCTACTGAGAAAATACCGGCAATAAAGTGAAAAATTATTATTTTTAAAACGAATTTTAATTTTCACATATAAGTTAATTGTAAATACAAGGTATTAGGAAACCGCGCCCGAAAACGAAGACAATAGTACTAATAATACCTTTGATGATGGACGGAAAAACAAATGATCGTGATTTAAAAAAAATCACATTTTAAAAATGTTTTATTAGCATTATTTACGCCCCATCTTGTTTGAAAAAAATATTTTACTAAAAAACCAACAACGAAATACAATCAGCTGACGCTCGAGTCAACGATCGTATGCGGCCAGCGTCGGTGTGCGTGTCACAGAAACAACTACATTGAGCGAAAGTGCGAAAAACCAACGCGCCGCGCCCTTGAACGACGGGTCATTAGTACTATTGTCTGTCTTCATTTTCGGGAGCAGTCTTCTAACATCTGGTATAGAACTGAACTTAAATCCTGATATTGACGTGAAATTTCGCAATATAGACGCTCATTGAGTACCCATGTTCTCACGAGAATCGGGAAGTACGCGGGTTACACCACGGGAAACAGCTTACTATTGTATATATTCCATGCACATACACACTCAAAAACAATACTTTTGATAAAGTAAAAAGTAAGTAGCAGCCCAATAACGTCCCACTGATGGGCACAGACCTCCTCACTCATACGAGAGATAGTTTTTAGAGCATAGACCCACCACGCTGCTCGAATCCAGGACCTCATGTCTGTAGTCGAACATACTAACCACTAGACCAATGAGGCAGTCACTTTCGATATATTTATATATAAATACACACACAATTATATACAATACAGACATAAATATCTTCCAGATGGAGGATATTTATATATTTCATGAGATAGCGCTATTCAAGTTATATTAACATCCCGCTGAGGAGCACATGCCTCTTCATTCATGGGAGAGAGAGTTTATAGAGCATAGACCCACCACGCTACCCCATTTCGGGTTGGCGGGCATAGTACACAAGTGCACCCTTTATTTCTTCACTCTCATAGTCCGATGTGTCTGCAATACGACATGACCGGCGAGAGATCAAATGCTTAACGTGCTCTTCGAGGCAGAGTGGAGCACACCGCCAGCTTCTCAACTTCGGACAAATATTGCGAAATTCTTAATAGAAAACTCAATATCAATTTTTGAATTAGCCCGACTTGGTAAATAAATATTCAGTGAATTCTTGTACTGCCATACACTGCGGGAAGTGAATGTAATCAAAAAAAACTTAACAAAACAATCTTGAGACCGTGATGGATTAACTTTTATGAAACATCTGCACCATTTTTTCAATATTCTTGTTGAGTGATCTATCACGAGCCTTACATTAATTTCTTTCTTATTTTTTATATGTATTATATACATATAAAAAAACGTTTATAATACAGAATTACAATGTAGCCTTCTAGTTTAATTAGTAATAATATTTTGATTACTAATCTACTTAAATGTACTTATATTATCCACGATTGAGGTATTTATTTAATGATATAGTAATACATTTTGCACACCAAACATTAATTGAAAATATACCGCATAGTATATATGTACAAGCCACTTCAAACTACGTGGTTAGTCGACCGCTAATTGCTATTTGAGAATAACTACGAGTATGTCGTGCAGTGACCAATAAATGAAATCGAAAATATAACAAAATCCAATTAAACAATACGTAAGTTTTGTTTATAAAAATCTACCTAATTATATAAATATAATAAACATGTATATTATAAAGATAAAAATCCCATATATATCTAAACTAATATTATAAGAAGGAAACATTTATGTTTATGTATTTAACTATATAAGTTTTATTTTTAACGTTTTCCCACAAACACTACTCAGAAAGTTGCATTTTCCCTTAGCGATATAGGCTTTATTAATTTCTCAAAAAAATAGAGAGCCCTAATTAAAATGCATTATTGTAACTCAAGGTGTGAAAAAATTAGTCACATAAATTCTATCATCGCGTGCGGTGTGGAGATAGCACAAAAAAATAGTCTACAATATTATAAAACGTATTAATATCTATAAAAAAATCTGTGATACCATACGTCCAATTTAACTGTAGTTCTGCCACTATAACTACTTTTTGCATTTTTAAAGTTAATAAAAGTGCCAACAATAATCAAACCATATTATTCATACCTCTATATTAAACCTTATCCTTTTAAATGTTAAAAATAATATTTAAATGATTAAAATCGGGCATTGCACAAAAAAATATGAGGAATTAAAAAATTTCAATCTAACGAATATAATTTATCTCGACTCGAAATGCAAAGAAAAGAAACTATTGCAAATAAATCTCTTCTCTAACATTATAGAAGAAAGTTTTGCATTCTTAATGTTTGTTTTTATTTTTAACAATATATAATAAGCTAAAAACTTCTGGACCAATTAAAAAAAGAGAATTTTTAAATGTACTAATATTGGATATTCTACGTAAATATCGCAGGTAATTTTCGGATAATCGAGGTTCTACTGTAACAATAAATTGATGTATTTGAGTAATTACTATGGAGTTTATTTATACAATGAAATTATTCTAAATCTAAATCAAAACTATTTCAGTTGAGATTATGATATCTACGATATTCGATAATCTATCATCTATGATAATATGCATATGCGTATATTGAATAAGTTTTTACTGTATGTAAATAAGCATATAGGCACTGGTCGCACGTCGAGCCAAATATGGCACATCCTCCTTTCCACCAAAGTTGTATTCGATGGCTTCTTGTTTACTGCATCGGGACACAACGTCGTCGTCAAACTTGCACCACTGACAAAAGTTTGTTCACTATATAGTTACGTATGAATATGGTAACAATATAAAATTTTATTAAACTTACCCCTGTTCGCGGCTTTATCTAAGTTAATAATTAAGAACGATGACAGAATAATTCGCTCTTCAGGACAATTTGCGTTATTTTTTGTCTTTACGGTGTTCAGAAAATGGGATCATCGGGGATTATAATCTTCCACAATCGTATCGTACGCTTCCAAAAACGGACAATCATCTTGGCACCACCAAATGCGATTTTTTTTACGAGCAAACAGCAGTCTATTTGCATACAAATAGCGCCTAAATAACTACACCCTGTCTTCTAAACACCGAGAAGACGAAAAAGGTTATATAACGAAAAATTAGACATCTCAGAAGAAGAAAGTGAACTGGTCTATACGCAAATAGACGTGCACTCTATATTCGTTCACACTGAATAGTCTGATGAAATACAAACTTCGACACGACTATAGAGAAATCAAGTGTAAGACCGACGGCTAAACGCTCTCTACCAATTATGGTGGTGTAGAACTACATTTTAAATTTCCAGCTGAGAACTTCTTAACTTAAAAAGTCAATATAGGTTTCCATGGTTTTGTTGGTTAGACCACTCGATTCACTAGCAGAGATCCATACTAAATTTTATTAATGATTTAGATTTACAATGATGGAATACTTCCATGGCTCATTACAACGCCACAAGCAAAGACCTGCCGTCAAATTATACTTTCGTTATCAGACATCATTAATAGATACTATACCTTTAGCGCGGTTTCTACTAATACTGTATCATTATTAACAATTTGGGATGGTATCTACCTAACAGCCTTTTACAAATCGTAAGTTAGTCGCCTATTAGATCTGTACTGTACTATACTGTATCTGTACTGTACTGTACAGCACGTCAAAATCGTATAAATAATAGTGATGCGAAAAAAACTTAGTTGTTACCTTTCCATCGCCCTTTGGATTGATAAAAACAACGTAGTGCCCTCCGTGGTTATCTCCAGAATGTACCAGAACCGCATGTAAGGTGTAATGTGCTGGAGACTGAGGAATCTCCTGAAGATATTGGTCAAGGTTCACATCTTCGTAAAATTCAAATCTGAGAATAATTAAATAAACCAAAATATTTATTGAGAAAATCAAGTATAGAATTTAAATATATTATAGCGTCAACCAAGGAGGTTTTTTTTCGGCTGGGAAATGTCTTTATGGACCCCGATGGAAGACTAATGCAATCGGGAGTGTGTGACTCACTGATAACAGAATACCCACTAAAGTCCATCCCTACTCATCCATGAGAGATCCAGATCCAGATCTTTAGAGGTTCCCTAATTGCATTCCACTCTAGTGACCCGGAAGGTACCGACTATGAGGATCTACCACTCAATAGAGTGAGGTATGAAGTACATAAGAGCGACTTCTGCCACCAAGCCTCCTCCGATGGCGAAGGAGAGCTCCAGCCCAGCCTATGACAAGCACCACCTTTCATATAAAACAAAATCATTAAGATTGGTTAAGTTTGCAGTCCAGTTGCATGTTATGAGGTAACAAACAAAGAAAAGTACACGAATTGATAACTTAATTTTTTTCAAGTCGGTCTAATAAACAATGAAATTAGATTAATTAAGAATAAAAAAGTGCTTAATATATTGATTGTGAATTACCCTCCTCATTGGTTTAGTAGTCTAGAGATCATGACGTTTTGGGTTAGATTTATGGGACGGGCATATTTAAAATTGCCATTGAGTCTTTTGTAATGAAATTATCAGTATTTGTTCATATTGGAAAGGTAGCGGTATGTTGTACCCCTATTACTCGGAAAGCACATAAAGCCGTTGGTTTTACACCTGAACTCTTACCGGACGTGTCAGTTTTGTCTAAAAGAGCTAACACCTGAGACAGGATTGATCATAGCTCAATTTCGGTTAGTAGAGGATAAGTTAATGAATTTAAGTATGAAGAATTTACCTATCATTGAATTTAACAGAAGCGCCACTTTGTGGATCGTATTGAAACCTCATAAGATGCAGGTGTAACACTGGAGGGAACTCGTCAAAACGTACGCCTTTCTCAGCTTCTTGTAAACCATGTTCGCCAGCGTCATATTTATTATCTCCGTCTAGCAGCTCTGTACTAATATAATCTTTGAATGACTCATGAACTAAAACATATTAATAAAATTTAGAACGTTAGAAAAAATAGAGTTAAAAATTTAACTCATTTATTTTCTATGGCTACTTCTGTGTTGTAATTTATAAGTTTAAGGTATTAATTAATGTTGCGATGTTAATATTGCAACTAGTTTTAGCCATTGAAATTAGTAATATTTACTATCTACATTCTGTTTTCTATTTATATTATTCAGGCAATCCTTGAAAAAGAAAGTAATAAGGCCGCCCCTAGGATGTTTTCGCTTTTACTTTCTTTTCCTGTGTTCATGTTACCTCTTTTACTTTTTTAGCTTCAATGTTTAAATACGTGTTATGCATCCGACGATATATA
The DNA here is from genome assembly GCA_015832385.1 of Elymnias hypermnestra. Lineage (NCBI taxonomy): Eukaryota > Metazoa > Arthropoda > Insecta > Lepidoptera > Nymphalidae > Elymnias > Elymnias hypermnestra. The sequence continues at coordinate 3,200,194 of JACTOM010000874.1, read as the reverse complement.
GAGTTTATATATCTATTTATCTATTTATGTATATTAGTTGGAGTTATATCAACGGCAATTATAGGCAGTCAATGACTATCTGGATGTTACGGCTAAAAGACTACTGGTACACTAGCTTTCTATATGCACTTTGTACCGCAGTCTACATCTCATAAACTCTATGGTATTATACTTAATACAATCAATTCAAGAGATCATCAAAGCTTAATGGAAAACTTCATTAATACTACTCTCCAGCTACTGTATTTTCAAGCTAATTTTAACTTTATTCAGATTCAAATTTGCAATACTCGAGCAAAGTAAACGAAGTAACTTACTGTTATTTTTCCCCTTAACGCTAAGTTGAATATCGTAGAAAGTTTCGACGCGGGTGCTTGTGCAGTTCACATTTTTACACTTTATAAAAGAAGTCATTTTACCTTCAAATAGTTTAGGAACTGTACCTTCAACAACTGTACCTTTCATCTTATTTTCTAATTTATCTAGTAAAACCTGAACAAAAAAAGATCATAATGCAATTTATAAAAAGAAAATACAAACTTCGCTAATTAAATTTAATTTCCTTACTCGAAGAAACTCTTGAACATCGTGTTGCATAAATGAATCATGTGTTTCCCAGCCAAAGCTTTTTGTCAATTTTTTTGTTGCAACTGGTTTATAAGAAAATTGTAGGTCATAAAAGACTCGCTGCAATGCAAAGGAGACTGATCGTGAGCTATCATCTCCAACAGTTGGAATTTTATAAACGGCTTTCCGAAGAACATTTGTAAAGAACAAAGTTTGTAAAAGAGAATTCATATAGCATGTTGCTCCTTGGTTCTTAAGACCTGTAAGTTTCAATTAGTAGTACAAAAAGTTTCGTCGTATAACATTTGAATTTAAAAAGCAGCTTAGTTACCGATATATCCTGTATGTTTTTTAGAGTCCCAGGAAACACCATGCGGAGCTTCTGCTACAACATGTGCTTCCACTGTGATACTATCGTCTTTTACAAAACCATTATCCGGATTCATTAAGTCTTTCCACGATATAAAGTGTGCAAAGCCCCAATCGTCTTCTTTGCTAGCAGATAATAGTTTACAATTACTATATTATTAAACAATTATGAATCGCGAACCTGAATGAACGGGGCACACAGTCCGAAGGACCGATGGACGATGGGGGTCGAAGGTGCTGGAGTGGCGACCCCGCACCGGACGATGCAGTGTAGGCAGGACCCCCACAAGGTGGACCGATGATATAAAGAGGATCGCCGGTAGCCGCTGAAGGCAGGCGGCGCAAGATGAGACTATATTAATATATACGTATAAACAGCACTTTTTCTCACTTCTCTTTTAAGGGCATAGTAATTTTCGACAGTAGACCCATTATGTGTTTTGAGGAAAAAATCGAAGTAAATTATTTTTTATTATTTAAAAACGTAGTTAGTATGTTTGAAAATAAGACGTGAACTTATATTTAGCTGGGTAACAATATAAAAAAGCAACTTTCGTCTTGAATATATTTAGCCTTGCGATTTTCATCTCGGTTCTTATGGCACCTTTTCGATGTTTTCAAAATTATATTCGGTGTATGTCCACAAAAACGCTGCGCATAAATACAATTAAAGTATTTGCTTATTGTGTCAAATTCATAACTTTTAGTAAATGTATTTTACGATGGATATGATACTTATGAAAAAATAACTTTCAGAAGTTTTGTTGTCCCTTTATTCTTGCCAATCTGGTGAAAAGACGGGAGCTATTTACACATAAAAAATAGGAAACAAAATATACTTTCTAATCCCCAAACTCCACGATCGACAAATTAAGTTTCAAAATTACGCTTTAAGCTATTCCGAATTACTGCAATTATTTTATTAAAAATTGAGGGATTATCCCTGGTACTTTCAAGAGGAAAAGATAAGACTCGTAGTGAACCGTAGAAGAGTAAAACTTGTCAGGAAACATATACTAGCGTTGCCCGGCGGTGTCATCTGCGTAGTTGTCGTTCCCGAGCGAATATGGATAAATCAGTTTATGACGAGCGACTATTTTGTAAAATCAGCCGCATTGATAATTTTAGGGAGTATAGAAAAATCACGTGACCACATGGTCATTTTCGCTTAAATACGATATATAGTTACAAATTAAAAATTTATCTCACCAATGGTACATATGATGAAGTTTCCTACATAGATGTTCACCATCAGATTTGTATGAAAGTAGCTTTAATTCCCCTAACCCATAGCATGACCATCCTGATGATTCGCTGTCTCCATTGCATTGAAGAAAAATTCCAAGAGCCTTTTGCTGCTGACGATCAGGGGTTGTGGTATTTCGAATAAGAATAAGAACTTTCCATGGTAAACACCTTACAAAACAAGGTGGTGATAGTTCTTGTTCTTTTAGTTGGCTTACATTTCTTACAGTATAACGAAAGGAGGCTTCGGGACGAGCTTGGTCTTCATCTTCTTTTGGTATATTCTAAAAAGAATATAAAAACGTCACATTTTTTACTTATTCTGATTCAAAGCAAAGTGGTCTCTGATAATAAAGGGATCACTTTTTTTTGAAGTGAAACTTCTTTAGGCGCAAACGATGAAACATGTGATTAGCGTCACGAAAATGTGCCTTTTTTATGTTAATTCGTTTGATGGTTAGGTAGTTTCAATATTTACAAATAACATTTTGATTTGCCACTCGTCATTTAATAATTTAATATACTGTTTTTCATAAAATATAAAATAAAAATAATTCATAAACTCTCTTTTCTAAATTTTAAATACTACAACGAAATTTAAATAATAATTTCTAATATTGACAAAAAACACGTCATTTAATTGTTTTTATTTATAATTTTTTATCCTCGTATGTAACTGATATAATATGTAACATACACATATTATTTATTTATTTTATAAATTATTAACTACTGTATAATTAAAAGTGTTGAAAAGTAAAATTTCGTAAATTCTCATTACATAAATTTTCATTTCAAAAAAAGTATTTATAAAGTAATAATAAATTTCCAATGATTTTGTATAAATTGAAATTAAGGTTAGGTATATTTACTATTTATAAAAAAATAATTAAAAATATATCAATGTAATATTCATCATCTGAGATTTTACTATGTTATATTTTAAACAATATAAAATAAATGTATTTCAATAATTCTCTTTATTAATTTTAAAAATTATTAAATTCAAATTATTTTCATTTTCAGATGGCAATGCCAAAAATTGTAGTGCGTGAGTGTGAAATACTTGAAGTAAATATCAAAGTAATAAATTAAAGAAATCAAATTTATAATATGTATTAATTTTCGAGCTTTTTAATGACACTTAAATTGATTAAATTCATAACATAACGTCCCTCCCTTTAAGTCTCGTTAATGTAATGTAAAACTTGTATAAATATAAACAAGGTTTAAAAATTTGTTTGCCAAAGAAGTTTCACTTCTGACATGTGTACTGTGTTCGCACGCACTTTTAATTTTATTGTTGACAGCTTAGCGCTAGACTGTAATCTTACCTAACAATAACCAATCATTAAATCGTAACTTGGTGATATACTCGTATTGTACATAAATAGCATCACGCCTCATTCCCATAGAGCTAGGCAGAGACCACTTCCTTCCACTTGCCACGATCCTTGAAAGAAGCAAGGAGATATCTCCCTCGCTTCTTTCATTCTCATTAAACCTTTCATAAAAAATCGTCGGTTTGAGTACTCTTGATCTGGTCCTTATTTAAAATGCCCTGGGTTTGGTCCAGGAACTTTCGCCTTGGTTTTCCCCTTCCAACTTTCGCATTCACTCTTGACTCATAAATCCTTTTTGTCAGTCTCTTTCATTCATTCTCTCTACGTGCCCAAACCATCTAAGCATAGCTTTCCCAATTTTAGTCACTACATCTTCTTTTATACCAAAACGTTCTCTTATCACACTATTTCTTACTCTGTCACTCAGTTTTAATCCACTCATACTTCTCAACGCTCTCATCTCTACCATATTATTTTACTTATGGTTCTTCTGCCATACCCGACTTAAGTGTTGGCACCAACACCCCTCCATGCACTATTGTAAATAATGATATATTGTAAATAATCTAAAATCGCATTACTGTTTTTGCGTGTTTCATTGTATACTATTGGTAATGCTCCATATTCACACGTAAATGAACAGTGATTAAAAATGCATCAGCTTAGTTGAATCTATATTTTGGATTCAACAAATAGTTTTGACAGGCACTGGTTATATCACGCCCAGGGAAATTGCGTAACCATCACTTGTGCTCGGCAATATTTTTGTTTTATGGTATACCAAATATAAGCGTACTTGTCGTAAATATCAAGGCAATAAAATGAAAGCTTACTGCGTTGGTTTGTGGCGTATCGGCAGTTGCATTTTCCGCACTGCCAGTTTCAAGCATTTTTCAGCAGCAATCGAATAAAACTACGGAAAAAATATATTTTATTTCATTTTATGTTTTAACTTAATATGCACGTTCCCTTGCGGTTGTATTTAAAAATGTAAAACCATTTACCTCACTTAAAATTGTTATAATACATAGTGGATGTATCAAAAAAATATAATTTAAATTAGTAATTTTGGCCGATGACATACGTCAAGCTTTTGTCTGACGTTTATTTTTTCTTCGTTCGTTCTGACGTTAATAGGGAACGGTACTGACAAAAAAGAGGTTTTACTTACCTAAATAATTAGTCACTACAAAATAAAATTCATAAAAGGGCTATTTATATTTAGTTCATAGTTGATTTAATTTCACACTCAATGCCTTTAATCTTAGCTATTAACGCTGAAAGCTTAAATGGTTTCTATATAACCGACCAGCGATGCCCTGCAGTTTCACTGACCTCGTGGTAATGGAAAGTCTACTAAATCGCATATATTTTCTTAGATTGATATTTTAAAATTCGTTATATCTTTTGCATGGAATGTCCGGAACGAACTTTAATAAGATAGGAATTAATACAGAGGTGTTAAGAATATGGTTTGATTATTGTCAGCACATATTAATATTTAAATTGTAAAAAAGTAATACGGGCTTTTTTGTAGAAATTAATACCTTCTTTTTTTATTGCTGACAGTTTAGCGCTTGACTGTGATCTCACCTGATGGTAAGTGATGATACAGTCTAAGATGGAAGCGCGCTAATCTGTTAAGAGGCGATATACCCCTTACGGTTTCTACACAGCATCGTACCGGAACACAAATCTCTTTGTTTGGCGGTACGTTTTTGCTGGTAGGGTGGTAACTAGCCACGGCCGAAGCCTCCCACCAGTCCAGACTCAGACAAATTAGAAAATACAATTTCCTAAATTCGTCCTACCGGGGATCGAAACCTGGACCTCCGCTAACAAAGCGAATACTCGCACCACTGCGCCAACGAGGCCGTCAAATAATGTAGAACATTTTTTTTGTTCTATCAATAGTTTCCCCAGCGCACGCGATGATTTTGTGACAAATTTTTTCACACCTTGGGTTACATTAATGCATTTTATTAGGGATCCCTATTTTTTTTTTGAGGAAGTAATATATCCTATGAAAATGCAGCTTTCTAATGGTGAAAAAAAACTTAGAAACTGATCCAGAAGTTTTTGTGTGAAAACGTTACATACATACTTACAAATAAAAACTATAAATAAATAAAATTCATCTTCTTTTTGCTTTACATTTTTTCTTAATGTAACTATTTAGGGAGAGTGGGTATTAAAATATAATACGTAAAAAAATTTAAAATACCCAAAGGGATTTTGTAGTGCACAAAGAACTGTAAGGTGAATTTTATACACTAGAAATTCGGAAAGGCTTTTCAATAATAAAACGAATTCTTCTTTCTTCTGTTTGTCATAATATCTTTTTTATAATCTTATTAGCAAGACGAAAATATTAAAGTTTCTGATAACAGAAGTAATACGGGCGGTATTCGTGTGTATTATATTTTTAACATTCAGTCCCTTTTTCGTAATATTTCTGGTGTTTTTTATACGAAACATTGTAATAATTTCTTGCTCATATAAAGACTTACAGTCAGATCTGTTCCTTTATCAGACATTAATTAAATCCTCGAGTCATCTTGCGACGACATTATTCAACGTTTGGGGATTGACAGACAGATGCTGGGGACCCTTAATTAAAATTTGGAAATATCCTTTCTATTAAAGACAAGTAAAGCTAACATATTAATTAAAGCGATGGGTTCATAGCCATTTGTGAAGTATAATATTTACTAAATATCTTATAAAACTCTTCAACCAACCATTTTTTTAAATCTCTGGCATCAATTTCGTTAATATCTAATATTTATTCTATAAATATTAAATTCAAATGTGTTGATATGATGTAAGTTAATAGTTACAAAAAACGTATCGACTTTGATATTTGTTTATTTATTTAAATATTTGTTTATATATATATTGAAGTGTTTGTTTATATATTTATTTTGGACAGCAGGTACATAGTATACCTTTAATTTTGGAACAAAAACTAAAATACATTTAATTTAAATATGTCCAACTAATAATAGGCTATCACAGCATTCGATAATCAATATACATGAAGTCATTTAATGTGGGAGAAGATGCGATAAGAAGTAAGATTAAATTATCTATAATGTCAAAGGAAGTTGATAATATTATTAAATGTAAAAAATAATAATAATTATTATACACATATATATATAGTATATTTTTTAAATAATAATAATTATATATAAAATACAAGAAAAATGTTAAGTACTAATACATAAGCAAAACAAATTAACTACAAAAGCCAAAATACATGGCATAATGTATGTTTAAATTCAGAAAAACTATTATAAAAAATACGTATCTCTAATGTACGTTTCACGTATTTATTATCATACCTAGAAACTTCAATTTTATTCATACGAGGTAATTAAAAATTTAGCTAAAGAATGGAAGAGGAATAAAATAACAGACATATTTGTGATGCGTTCTAACAAAAGATGAAATTATTAAATTTGCATAAAAGTACATATAGTAGTGTATATTTAGTTTAGACAAGTCTAAAACTATGCCAGACCTTGTTTCAATGTTAGATTAAAATATTTATTGCAGATTTTATATATTTCTATTAAAATCTCAGTTTATTTTTATTAACTTTAATGTATAAACATTTTTATGTTATATCATTGAAAGAGATAATGAAAAACTCGCAGATAGGGCAGGAAGTAAAAAGTCGAACTTTCAACTAATACATTCTTCATTGTCTGACCGATGGTTGCCAGACATGGTCTCTATTAAGACGAGACTAAAAGACTATAGAGAGTCAACATAATATAGAGAAAAGCATGTTATACATTAAGAAAACAAATAAAATGACACTCGACTACATTAGGAATAAAAGTGACACCACAAATGTTAGTTATTTTATAAGAAAACAGAAGTGATAATGGGCATAGAAAATATAATTGGACTAGTGACGTCACAGCATGGTACCTAAGAGGAAGGTAAGAAGAGAGGAAGATCTGTATATGAATGGGAAGACGAAATAATGCTGGCAACCGGAGTCACATGGAAGAGGAAAGCCGGAGACCGAAAAAGCTGGTCTATTCTGGGAGACCATTGCAAAAACGCAAAAAAAACGATGTTATTTATAAAACGTAGTTGTAAATTAGATTTAAGGTTGTTAATAAAGTCTCAATAAAAAAGAAGTTAAGTAGTAGCCCATTAACGTCCCACTGCTGGGCACAGGCCTCCTCACTCGTATGAGAGAGAGTTCTTAGAGCATAGACCCATCACGCTCCACTAGGAATTGGCAGGCATAGTGCACAAGTGTACTCTCTATTCCTTTACTCTCATAGTCCGTACATCCGACACGACCGGAGAGATATCAGGCGCAGGACCGACGGCTTAACGTGCTGTCCGATTCACCGGGGTGGATCACAACGCCGACTTCCCAACATCGGGCAAATATTGAGAAAATCTTGATAAAAAACTCAATATCGATTTTGAATTGGCTCGACCCGGGACTCGAACTCATGTATGTAGTCAATCATGCTAACCACTAGACCAATGAGACAGTTATATATGTCTTATTATTCAATGGTAATTCAAAAATGGGCTTAGGATAGCCTACAAGAGGCGGATAGTCTTACGCCTATCCGTATTATGTGTTTAGTTAAGTAATTTACTGTATAGAGATAATATCAATTTATTAATAAACAAACAAGTAACGTGAAATGTTCAAATAATTCTGAACGTAATAAACAAGGCGCGTAACAAAGGACAAGCTCGCACAAAGTAGTGAAAAGCTCGTACGTGTACATGTATGCAATGTGAAAATAATAGGAAAAAATATAGAGAGAGCTAATTAGTGGGCCTTGTTACAGTCTCCAGTTTCCTTTTATAAGTGCTTTATATTTATAGTTAGGTTGCGTTCACAGGAAATGTCTCTTGTGTTCATGTTTGCGTACGCCCTCTCATTGGTATACATTCAGTATATTACCCGGCAGCTGTATGCGTGGAATGAAGGGTTCTGTAAACAAATTATATAAAGAAGCTTGTTTCCGACAACAGTTATTAATACATACATAAATTTACTTAAAACTTCTATAAATAACATGATAATTTTGCAACATTACTTTCGGCGTTATGCCTAAAATGACAATCTAGTAAGTGTATGTATTTTGGGTTTGATTATCAACTAATTTATTGTAAATTATATTTTATGAGACGTTTTGTCAACGTTAAGTTAATATTAAGGTCGTGCTATCATAAAAATTTGCTCCAACGAAGCCTTTTATATACGTATTTGCCTTTAATTTTTAATTAACTTTTTTGAAGGTTGTAAGTCCTTTAGAGCCATACTTTTTATTGATTGCTCTACCGGGGATTGAATCCGGAATCGAACCCTCGGCTATCAAAGCGAGTACTCGCACCACTGCCTCAACGAAGCCGTTTCATTGATGTTCGACTTCTACTGCTCGTAATATGGTAATATGCAGCTCAAAACCTTCCTTGATAAATGGGCCATCCAAAACTAAAAGGATTTTTCAGGTAAAATACCTCAGACCTGTTTAGTGCGCTGTCGTTTTTGTCTGTATCATCACTAACCATCAGAAGAAAATTATAATAAAGCGATAACATGTCAGCAATAAAACTGTATAATTTGTATGATACCACCACGTGATTCACGATATCTTGAATTGTCCATTTTCATGTTTGAATCCATCATTTATCATTGAATTACACACACAAAAAAAAAATCATCTCAATTGGTCTAAAAGTGTAGGAAGAATACAACAGAACAGAATATGATATATTAAAACTACTTGTTCGCGGTGATGTCACTTGCGTAATTCCCGAACCCTTGGATATATCTCAAGTCCGTTTATTCTCCAGTCTAATTTTCTATCAAAACCGAGGCTACGTGTCAATCAAAACCTAGTCTCATTGTCATTCAAAACCTAGCATATTATAAGCAAGCGATAACCTGTCAGCAATAAAAAAGGATAATATGAAATCTAACTCCACTCTGATGAAGTCGCGGTTGTAACCTAGTACTACTATGTAGGTACAGACATTGAGTGAATGTAGGCTATCCGGATTCAATAGGATTGTTCTCTAATTAGAGATGCGGCAATTAACCTGAATGGCCGATTTCGATCTCATTCGCATCGAATCATTAATGACGAATAATAATTGTAATCGAATGCCGACGTTAATGATGTACTTTTGCTCTATAATTATTTAACTGAAACGGTGCCCGAATTTTGCTCCACCTCATTTATTAACCATAAGTTAATGTTTAAATAAAAAGTGATACTATACAAAAATATTATTGATACGGACAAAGCGATTTGGTGAACAAGATGTAGTGACTAAAATTGAGAAAGGTATGCTTAGATGGTTCGTGCACGTAGAGAGAATGAATGAAAGGAGACGAACGTTCCTGGATCAAATCCAGAATATTTTAATAATAATAATAATAATAATAATAATAATAATAATAATTTTATTAAACAAAAATATATACAAGATTCACATAAATACAAGTAAATGAGCTTTATAGTCTAAGTGTACAAATAAATTTATGATTGAACATCTGTCCCTAAACTAGGTAAATACCTGTATTTTAGGCGACAGCGCCCTCCGCAAAATGTATAGAACAAATATTAGACTCGGCAATATGTTAACAACTAATTAAGTAAAGAAAAACAGAGAACTTTAAAATTACCTTTATAGAAGAAGAATAAACAAACAGCTGTATTTGTTTCTATATGTGTATGTGCGTGTATTTGTGTGGGTGTGTGCGTGTGTGTGTGTGTGTGTGTGTGTGTGTGTGTGTGTGTGTGTGTGTGTGTGTGAACAGCAGTAATGTGTTGTATGTTACGCTAAGCCTAATTATTGTTATATATTAAATACCAACAAATTTTCTGTATCTGTATTTTAAATAAGAGCTAAGTCAAGAGTACTCTAAATCAACGAATTTGTATGAAAGGTTTAATGAGAATGAAAGAAGCGAAGGAGATATGCAAGGATGTGGCAAGTGGAAGGACGTTGTCTCTGCCTACCTCTATAGGAATGAGGCGTGATGCTATGTGTGTACATATATAACACTGTTATTTAGGCTACAAAACTCTAAGAAAACATTTTCTGAACCAAGCATACGTATATTTAAAATAATATAATCATGGAACTACCTTTATATAATTCGAATCAATAAGTCTAAAGAACACAAAAATAACTTTACAATAATTGCGTCAGCTATATGTTAATATGCTTCGAGCTAACAAGCTGTAGTGGTGATATCACCACGTAGTTAACGATCTCTTGATTTGTCTATCTTCATCATTCTTGAATCCAATTGCACCCACAAAAGAATCATCTCAATTATTCCAAGCGTTTAAGAAGAGTTCAATCACATATACATGTACAAATGAACAGAATATGATATATTAAAACTAGTTGTTCGCGGTGATGTCACCTGCATAGTTCTCGATCCCTTGGATTTATAATATAACTCAAGTTTGTTATTTATTCTCCGAATCAACAATACATCAATGGGTTTAATGTCCTGGGTGATTTTTAAAACATCAGGAAATTCTCATGGATACTCGCAACAGTGGTATTGCGAGACTTGAGTCAGCTAAAACCAGACAATGCATTGTTCGGTGATAAGAGGATAGACGATCGATAGTGCGACGCTGCTATAGCACTGTCAGCTGGTTTGTCATAACCAACCCTAAACTCCGAAGTAATCATGCCAGGAGCACCCGACACGTCACCAGCTTCCTCGTGGGACTTCAACTGACGATAACACGATGACGATACATTTGGTAGAAGCAGCCACGTTCTCTCGCAACCATTACGCAGAAGACCTCCTTCTGCAGAAGGAACACCCAAGGAATATATAAACATTATCAAACTATATGTTGCTAATCAAATTAAAAAGAAAATGCTTATTTACATTTTCCCTCTCTTTCTCGAACTATCTTCATTAGAGGATTTTTGATAAACCGTTTGTCGATGGATAATGATATGATGATGATGATGATTCCCTAGCGCAGTGCAGAGGTCCTGGTTTCGATCCCTATAGGACAAATTTAAGAAATTTTTCTAGTGTGTCTGAGCCTGGCCTGGTAACAGGCTGCGGCCGTGGTTAGTTACCACCCTACCAGCAAAGACTTATCGCAAATCAAAACCTAGTCCAAATTTCAATCAAAACCTAGTCTAATTGGTACTCAATACTGTTATTGTATAAATTTGTGCAAACACAAATAAACATAATAAGCATTTTGGCCTATTATATATGTGTATTTATTGACATTTATATAAAGAATGTTTAAAAGATGATCACACAGGCGAGACAGGTAACAGATAACAGATATTAGGTAAAATGTCGTTAAAATCGATTTTCTGAGATGATTGCACTATCTCATATTCCAATATAGAAGCACATGACTCTGAGGCATTCGAAGATCTTCAAAGGGTATTAAATCTTGCCCTGTAGTAATTGAACAAGAGCCATGTCCGATTAAATGTAAGAGATGCTGACGCGATCAATGGCCCGTTGAAATCGGAGGAAATATCTATCAATTTGTACATACACCGTTAACAGATTAATGTTATATATTTTTGTTTGAATCTTAATATAATAAAATAAAAGAAATACTTCATTAAAGATATCATTACTCTTATAACGAAATAGCGTAAGTACATAGCGCGAAGTTGTAGTTATGAAGATAAATTCAATGTTTATAAGATATACTTTTGTTTTCGGTAATATACTGCCCTATGAAACTTTGGCGATGTACCTTATTTATCGGATCAATTTATCAGTGTAAACCATTTCTGCATTCACCTGAAAACACGAAAGACTTCATCGTAATTAGCTCATACGTTTATAACTCTTTAAGACGGGATTCACTTAAAAAATCAGATCAAATATTAGCATCATAAATAATTGGTGGGAATAAAGTAATCGCGGTGTGCGGATGACTAAGTGTCTGTGCCATTTTTTCATTTAAATAATTAGTTACAGTAACTTTTTTCTCCAAATTTAAGTGTCATATTGTTATTTATATCAGTGCTAACATATTGACATGAATATAAACTGGATAATTCCTTTAAACAATCCTATAATCTAAAAATACAGAATTGTTCGCAAAGGATTTCTGCAAATAAAGTGACAGTTAGTGAAGTGTGCGACTAAACGCGTAAGCGACGCGAGTTTCACGGCGCATACGACCTTTTGGTCGCGACTTGGTACTGACGCAGCTGAAAGTTGACGGCAAGTAGATTCGTGTTTGTTTACAAAAAACTGTGCGTTGCAAATATGAACGCCTGTAATGCATGTAGTAAAACAGTGAAATCGACAGAAAAACTCATTTGTTCTCAGGCATACTGCGCTAAAATATATCACTGTCTATGCGTAGGAATATCTGTTGATTCCCTTAGGAGACAAAGCAAATGGATATGTCCAGACTGTAAAGCTAAAATACCCCGGGCAGGCGACAACACCGACACCCCGCTAAAAAGAGCGGAGGGGTACGACGGTGAGGCTTACAGCTCTGTTACAGTTAGACGTCAACAACCATCGAGCAAACGGGACATCAGCATATCCGAAACCCCGTCGGATCAAACTGCTAAAATTATACAAGCAATAAGAAGTGATTTACCTAATATTATAAATAGTCTAATGTCGAGCGAGTTCGAAAATTTAAAGACCAATCTTAATGAAATTGAGAAATCTCTAAAATTTTTAACGGCAAAATACGATGATGCATTGCAATCACTGGCTACCGCACAAAACGATATAAAGTCATTGAAAAAAGAAAATGCTACTCTACGTGGAGAAGTAAAAGAACTACAGACCTCACTTAGCTCGTTTGAACACGACTTCAGAAAGCAGGAACAATGGTCTCGACTGCAAAATGTTGAAGTCTTAGGTATTCCTGAAAACAACGGCGAATGTCTACCGGATGTTATAACTAAAATCGCGGAAAAAGCCGGCCTTTCTCTCAGTGCCACAGATGTCGAATTTGCTCATCGTGTTCAGCCAAAAAAACCCAGCGGAAATCCACGTGCTATTATTGTTCGCTTTAAAATTCGTCATCGCAAGGATGCCTTCTTTTCAGCTGTACGGAACTGCAAACATATCAATACATCCGACGTAGGAGTTCCAGGTCCAGCTAAAACCTTCTTTGTAAATGAGCATTTGACGCAACGTAACAAAAAATTACTTTTTTTATGCAAAACCAAAGCAAAAGAACTAGGCTTTCGCTACGTTTGGACCAAGAACTGTCGCATTTATATAAGAAAAAACGACGTATCCCCTCATATTCTGATCTCGTGCGAAAGAGACTTGGCAAAAATAGCCTAGAGAATTTTGTATTTTACTGTTTATACCACTTTGTATTTTTTTGTTTCTACCATTTTACTATAACTCATTATGTAAAGTCTTGCATAATCATTAACAAGACCATTCATACTTACACGGACAACATTTACACACATATCAACACTTATATCACTAACGCTCCTCATATTACCAGATGTCAAAAAGTGAGAGACGAAATTATGAAAACCCTACTTATATCTGCTTGTGTAACATTAGCTGAGTCATACTATGAACACGGATAACAACAGTAGATCTTCTTCTCATCTCAGCGTCTTATATCAGAATGTTAGAGGATTACGTACAAAGACCGAAGAATTCTATAACAACGTTGTATGCTGTTCGCATGATATTATTGTAATCACCGAATCTTGGTTATGTGAAGGAATCCTTGACTCTGAGCTGACAAATTCTCGATTTGACATATCTCGGCGAGATCGTAATGACGGTAGGCGTGGCGGTGGTGTCATGATTTTAACGTCCAGTAAACTCAGCGCGCGCCCCAGACCTGAATGGAATTGTGATAATTTAGAATGCTTATGGCTTACTATTGACTCTTCCACTATCAAATCAGAACGCAATCTCCATCTGGCTGTTGTTTATATACCACCAGACAATCACTTACTTCAACATATAAAAGAGTTTAATGACATATTAACAAACGTAGTATCCCAAAACATCGATGATCTTTTTTTAATATGCGGCGATTTCAACCTTCCCTGCTTGAAATGGTCAAATAATGACCCCATTCTACTTAAAAAAGGAACTATAGAAGCGCAAGCTTCTGCCAGTTTGTTTCTCAACTGCATTAATTTATTAGGTTTTCAGCAACACAACACGGAGTTAAATTCTTGCCATAACACTTTAGATCTTGTCATAACTAACTTTACCGCAGAGGTTACTAGGTCGATATTCAATATGGTTGACGAAGATAAGTACCATCCGACCCTATCAATAGATATATCCGATATAGTAATTAGAAATTTACCGAAAAAAGACACATTTAAGCTACTGTACAGCAAAGCCGACTACGACTCGATATTCCAAAAACTCTTAAATACTGATTGGTCTTTTCTTTCCAAAAACTCTTTCAAAAACGCTGTAACGTCTTTTTATAATGTGCTATACGAAGTAATTGACGAATTCGTCCCAAAGATTATCGTTCGTGACACCACATACCCTATCTGGTACAACAAAGCGCTTATCAACATAATTAATGAGAAAAATAAAGCACACTTTATCTGGAAAAAATATCGAAATCCCGTTGACTACGATAGCTTCTCCTTATTACGAAAAAGATACAAGACACTCGAAAAGGAACTGTTACATAAATTTACACGTAATGCAGAGGACCAAATTAAACATAATCCCAAACAAGTTTACAGCTATGTGAGACGCAAGCGTAAATCCAGAAATGGCTACCCAAAAAACATGATATACCTTGATAAAAATCACAAAACTGAAGAAGACATTTGTGGCGCTTTTTGCAGTTTCTTTGAAAAAGTATTTCAGGCTCCAATACAAAATTATACATCATTGCCCTCCTCCAGTCTCTCTGTAGATATCATTCCACAATTAAAAATAAATTCCGAAATTATTCACAAACATTTAAGAAAATTAGATACATCTAAAGGCCCAGGTTCTGATAATATTCCACCACTCTTTATAGTTCGATGCGCTAAAGTTCTCGCGGAACCACTGAGTATACTTTTTAATAGATCTTTCAATGAAAGTTCAATACCTGGAATTTGGAAAGAAGCGCACATAGTTCCTATTCATAAAAACGGCTTAAAAGCAAAAATAGAAAATTACCGACCAATTTCTGTCTTAAATACTTTAAGTAAATTACAAGAAAAAATCGTTTACACTCACATTTACCCTTACATAAGTAAGGTTATTCCAGAAGAACAACACGGTTTTTTCAAACGTCGTTCTACTTTAACAAACCTAGCAATTTTCACGTCAGATGTATTAAAGCATATGGGCAACCGCACGCAAGTTGATGTAATCTACACGGACTTTGAAAAGGCCTTTGACCGTGTAGATCACAGCATACTTCTTCAAAAACTATTAGCTGTAGGCATTTCAGGTGATTTATACCGTTGGTTTGAGTCATACATACTAAATAGATCACAAGCAGTTATTGTTGGTAGCAGTAAATCTAACTTCATTAACATAACATCGGGCGTTCCACAGGGCTCGTTGTTAGGCCCTTTACTCTATTCAGTGTACATTCACGACATAGGCAAGAGCATAAAACACGGGAAATTCCTTCTTTATGCTGATGACACAAAAATATATAAAAATATTTCGAATACTGCTGACTGTTCTTTACTTCAAGCTGACCTGAACAGCTTGACGCAATACTATAAAGACAACCATATCACAGTAAATACAAAGAAATGCATACATATCACTTTCACACGAAACACTAATGACATTAAATCAAGGTACTATATCGATAATAACATAATCAACAAAGTTGTCACAGTAAAAGACCTGGGACTAACTCTAGACAGTAAGTTGACATTTTCTGAACACTTCCAAACAATCGCAAACTCAGCTTATAAAAATCTTGGCTTTATCATTAGAACATCAAAATCATTTCACGACAAAAATACCATTAAATTACTGTATTTCTCATATGTTAGAAGTGTACTGGAGTATTGTTCTCCCATCTGGAATCCACAACACGTAACATACTCTTTTATGCTAGAAAAAATCCAACGGAAGTTCATGCATTATCTCGATTTTCGCACAAAAAACACGTACACAGATTACACAACATCTTGCAAAAAGCACAACATTCCAGCACTAACAGACCGTAGAACAATTGCCGATATGATGTTATTGTATGACATATGCACTGGAATTCTACAATGTCCTGATCTGACGTCAGAAATTCTACAGTTATCTGTTCCTCAACGACGTACACGCCACACAAGCCTATTTCACGTTCCAAGTAGCCGTAATTCGTACAGTAGTAATTCGGTCGCTTGTCGGTTACCACTAACCTATAACAATCGATTTGAAGACGTCGATCCTTTTTGTACATCTAGAATCACTTTTAAAAAGTTAATTAAAAAAAACACATTATAACCCAACACAACACACGCACCTACACAAACACAACACTACACATCACTTACACATACATGCAAGATTATTTTAAGCGATTAATTATATATATATTATAACACAAATTTTGCAAATTATGATACCATTATTGTATTAATTGTAATACCATAGTTCTTTTCCACTTAGTCTAAGTTAGGTGTAAATAAAGTAAATCCGATTTGGCTTAAGTACTAATAAAACTTCTAGTGTGTGTATTTTTACCTAAGATGAAGCTGTGGATTTAGTAAATAAATAAATAAATAAATAAATAAATAAATAAAAATTGTCTATAAAAATATATCATTTACAGTGCATCATTTAACAGGGACCATAGACAAGTTACTTTCGAAGATAGCTAAAAAATGTATGGGAAGGGAGTTTCATTTATCGATAAGTTTCGATATGAAACGTCATTCCCATACATTTTTTAAGCGTTAGCAATCTTCGAAAGCGATTTGTCTACGGGCCCTGGGGTTTTACTTAGTACATCGTGAGATATGATCTTCTACAGCTGAAAATGAACTACCACATTGTTGGAATTACGACTATATTACAGTTGAAAACCAACATGGGTTTATTGTTTCCAGATTACGTTTGTTTGAATCGTCATATGTTATTATTTGCAATGAGGCCCAATTTTTTTAAAAATAAAACAGCTAAACTTTAAAAATAACAAATTTCTTCCGGCTTCCTTCCACATCTTGTGAGTAATTTGCGAGAAATTCTATAGCTTTCCAATGTATAATGGAGGGAAATTGTAGTTCTGTATTCCAAATCCAAAGAAGTCTATATCTAGCGGTTAGATGTCAATAGCTTAATGATTTTAAATTACACTGTATCATTATCCCTTCAGTGGTCTTTAAAGTAGATCAAATATTGACGTCGAGATAATTGAAACAAGGGCGTTGTCGAGATCAGATTAATTATTGTAAATGACTCTGACGCGGCTGACGACCCTATTATTGGAAAGATATTCCGTCCGTATTGACTGAAATATATTGTACTGACTGTTGTTTAATTTGACTGTAGAATTCAGATATCTCCCGTAAACATAAGGCTATAATTAAATGTAAGTAATTATAATTATATCGGTACATGAAAAATTCAAATAGACATGAATGACAATGTGATTTTAAGAGATAACATAGGATAAGGATAACATAGTAATCACAATAGAAGACTGTCGCTAAACCAGATCTAAATATATGTATAAGAAAATATTGTATGTTTGTCGAAAATCTGATTTCGCTGCTAGTGTAATGACTTCTCACTGCGCCAACGAATACGTTTATTCAGTAAATGATGCTATTTTCGCATTTTTTATACTATCAGGTTGGAGCTTAATTGTAACCTCATTAAATAAGTGTAGTTACACTCAAAGATCGTAACGCGATAACTTACAGTGGTAATTTATTACAACGATTTTTGTACCGTATTGATTTGAAACGCAAATTTTTTGATTCGCGACTTTTCTTTGCTGATAATGTATGGTAACTAATCCTGACCAAGGTCTTCCACCAGTCCACATATATCTCATTATTTTTAACTCATAATGTGTAATATCTATTTCGCTTCTCGGTAACGATCTTAACGAAGTATTCGTAGAGATAATACCAGACAATAGAAAAAAATAAATAGGTTACAAAGTGACTGTTACTAACGGTGCTCCTGTCGAGTCGAAGGTCGTTAAGTTTTTATTGTGGTGTTTATAAACTGTGAGCGTTTAATAGTGATTATTAGTGTTTTTAATTATGTAGCAGATGTGAATAACAATGAAAATTCTTGAGGTAAGTTTTAATTTTTACGATATGTGCCTATAAATAAAAGACGGACTTTTTTCTCTATCTAAAAGTGAAACGCAACATGACGCCGTACCAGAGTCTTAATTAAATAAAGAAATGCTAACATTGTATAGTTTAACTATTAGCAAACATAAAAAGCATTATATTTGGTAGTCTGTCATGAACCTTTAAGTCCCACTAGCAACTTAAATGTCATTCTACCCACGGGGCAACCGACGCAGAAACGTCCGTGCGGGGCGGGGCAAGCTATGGTTATTTCGCGCGGGAAAATTACGGGGCCAATAAAACGCGGCCGAGCGGTCTAAGAGTTAACGATTATTTCTAGGTTACAGAGTTCAAAACGTAATGGTTTAACTGTTTTTTGCATATAGATATAAGATAGATGTCATAGAACCTGATTTTAATGACAATTATGACAATTGTTTCGGATGCTGCAGCGAATCTACCATTCATGAAGTTTCTGCCCTTCAGTAACTAACGTTTAACTAAACACTTCTAGAGTTTTCTACTGACTTGCAGCGAATTTAGCTATTGTCTATTTTTAAAAAGCAATCACTAAATTCGAGAAGCTTAAACTTCTCCAATTCAACGTTTTGAAGGTCTTTCACATCTTTGAAGATTTTACAAGAGGATATTTTAACACTACCCATAATATTTAAGTCTTTCATTCGTTGTGAATGAAATGTAATAAGATTCTTACCAGGATTCTGACAATCTTTTTTCAATTGGTTAAAGATTCTTTTCATTGTTAACCAGTTAGTAATTTTAAAGTCATTGAATCTACTTCTATGGGGTTGAGTTTTAAGACGTGACTAATCATTCAAATGACAGTCTTACAAGTACGTTGAAAGTGTTATAATCCTGCATGTTATTTTATAAATAACAATTTATTTTATCGACTTCTCTTTCCCTTTGAACAACGTTTACTTTGAAGTTGTAAAAAGCTCATTTATTTTATTATGTAACAATCCCTTTGTACCATTCGTCGATAGCTACAAATTGAGTTAAAATTTGATATTGGAAATTGGAGATGGATTCGCTTTATTATATAGTTGTTGAGATTTGTTTTATAATAAAGCAGTTCATTATATTTGAATTCTACACTAATTTCGGTAGGATCAACTGTCTTGCTGGAGCAGAGCTGTAAGAATTCGATAGAGGGCGCGAGGTNTTGGCTTCCTAATAAATAAATAAATAAAAAATTAATAATTTTAACTAGGTAGGACGCTGTGTAGAAACTTATTAAGACAGTATCATCACTTACCATCACATGAGATAAGATAAGCGCTAACCTGTTAGCAATAAAACATATTGTATTATAATACCTTGAATACCTAATGAACGTCCTTCTAAGATTGTTACAAATAATATTTTATATTGGATTTTTATTTGTCAGAGAAGACTGTAGGGATAAGGAGTCCAATAATTGGCTTATGCATTTGATTTCCTTTGAGAATTGTAGAAAAAATAGGTTTTATATTAATGTTATAGGGATTCTAATATAGGTCACAACGAAACTCCAAGGATATATATATCTAAATTACTTTCGTAAAAACTTGATATTTGAGGTTAATATAACCATAGATTTAAATCTATGAATGTAAGGAGATCAAAAGAGATACTAAAAAGCCGCATACGCGGTGGTTTGCGGGGGTTACGCGGCAATAATATAAATATATTCAACAGTGCTGTAAAAGTCTACTTAAACAAAGGTTTTTCAAAGGCCAGAATTCTGTGCCAGATAAGCGTAATCTATATTGGAGCAGCGTTTTGGTCTATACTTCAAATCTGTCTCTCCTATAAGATTAGCATAGCATAGCATAATAATTTCAAATATTTATAATATTTAGTTTAAGTATCATTATAATTTGTCCATTATAATTTCATATAATTAGTAATTTAGATTGAGATTTGTTTTTATATTTTTGCTTTTTGAATAGCCGGCTGATGCTCTGCCCGTGACGTCAGTCTAGGCTATAGGGCTGCAGCTGAAAATCAGTGCCGCATGTCAGTTTTCTGGCACACAGCAATACCGAGCTGTTCAGCCTTTTCGGGGCTGGGTGGGGGTTGCACAATATTTATCCCAATAGTTGTGGTTTCAATGTATTGCAATTTCTCAATGATTCAATGCACGTTTTTCATAGATGTATATACTATATAATTGTACCTATGCGCCGAATAAAATTCTTTGTTTCTTCTTGTTTCTTTCTTTCTACGAGTGTGGAGTGACTATAATTAGCCGCTACTAACCTTTTTTACATTCTAATTTACATTTAAGGTTGGTTGTATTTAATATATTGTACATGTGGTTTTTGACAAATTATGAAAATATAAATAAGGTAACATAAGACTACAATAGCTTTGACCTTTAATCAACTAGTCATATAAGAACAAAAAAGAATTGAGTCGGATCTTGTAAAATGTTCGAGCGGATTCGTTTAGTGAACAAAGAAACTAAAGCGAATAAGGAAAATGTAATACGAAAAACCTTTGATTCTATCTTTATATATTTTTTACGAAGGTCCACTTATCGCTTTGATTTTCTTTAATTTACGGAACGACTTTCATGAGGGTTTCTTTTTTATCGCACATGATAACTTTGTGAAAGCAATATAATCAATAATTATAATTATTTTTTATTGTTTAGAAATTAGTATAATAAAAAAGTTTGGTCCTTCTGCAGCTAACTAGCTACAGCTAGGTTAATAAAGATTGTTTGTATGAAGTAAGAGTAAGTAGCAGCTCAATAACGTCCTACTGCTGGGCACAGCCGTCCTTCCTCATAGGAGAGAGGGTTATTAGAGCAAAGACCTATCAACCTGCTCCACTCCATTATTTGTGTGGGAACTAGTAATTTTTAATTAGTAAGATTGGTAGAAATAAATGTTACGGTATTTTTCATTATTCCTAAGATATAGGGTGACGGGATATTTATCTTTGTATATATCAATAGCTTATTAATAGTTTTCCTTCTTCTATATATATAACCGGTAACGGTATATTTATCTCACGTACGTAGGTCTCACGTCTACATAGAATAACCAACAGGTTAGGTAGGTACTACCGGTAGTAAAACCAAAATACAAAATTTATATTTTTTTCTGAAAGGCAAAAACAAAACATGTTACTTTTGCAATGAACACAATAAAATTGATCGTCTCATCGGCTATTTTGAAAGCACTTACAAGGCCGTCGCCATCAAAAACCTTGTTCATTCCTTCCAAACGAGTCACTGCTATGTCACTTACAGGAATTTGCGGAATATGATCTAATGGAAGTGAATTATTAATATAATACATTATATGATAAGGCATAAATTTCTTCAAAAAAGGTTTATTAAGGGATTACTTCTAATATGAATTCAATAGAATTTGAAAAGTGCAGCTTTAGTCAGTCGTTGACGGATCCGGAAGCCAAAGGGATTGGGATGGCAAATAGCAAACGTAAGCCCTAATATATTAGAAAACATTGATTCTTAAAAAAAAGAGTGAATGTACCTCATATAACTTAATAAATAAAAATAAACTTGTTATAAATTCTAGTAGGCTGCATAAAATTAATAACTCGTTTAAGGGTAACTGTATACGTTTCTATAATAAACTCCCACAAGACGTTCGAGAGATGTCACTCAATAAATTCAAAGTGTTTGTTAAAAGAAAGTTGATTGAAAAATCATATTAAGTTGCAAGATTACCTAAACGATAGAAACGCGTGGAAGTAACCGAATTTCTCTAATTTGAATTGAAATATATTAAACTAATATGATATTAAAATGATGATGTTAAAAAAGAAATTGAAAATACCCGGCTGAGTTTGTTATGGGCTCTTCTCAGGACATGGCGTGAACGAACCATCGTAACTTTAGCTAACATTTTAAGCTATCGTCAGACGTACATTTGAATAAGTGTTTGAAAAAAATATATTTGATGATTCAGAAGTGCTGTAATAGACCTACTTGAATAAAGATATTTTGATTTGATTAAAAGAATAAATTTTGTACCCAGAATTTCATAACAAAATACGATTTCCTAAATTTGTCGTGCCGGGAATAGTGAAAAAAGTGAAAATCTATTGTTTTGTAAGACTCCTTCCAGTAATATAGTTCTGCAATACGTGTTCAGTAACTCAATCCCGTGCAAATGGGTGCTCGCAGCCGCGGTATTGCGTTACAGAGGCGACATCGGACGTCCATTTCCCGAGGCCAAGGCGTTAACTCAATCACTGCTATAGAATTTTTCCCCTCCAGCTCTCGACGGCTATGCGACCCAATAATTTTTAGGTTCAAAAGGCACGATTTTCTTCTGCATTATCGAAGGTTTCTACCATGAAATATGTGAAACGAAGTTCGTAATGTAAGGGACTTAATGAAATCATACTTTAGGTAGTTCCACTTCCTCATTATTACTAGGATACCGAGAAGATCGGATTAAGGAAGTAGGGGCTAAATCAAAGTCAAAATATCTATATTCAAATAGGCCTATTAAAGCGCTATTAAATCGTAAATACATTTTTTCCACACACAAAATCGAATGTGCGTCCGATGATGATATTAAAGAACGACTTAAAATCTAAAGTTACGTGGGTTCCTTCGCACCTTGTCGTGAGAAGAGCCAACAACAAACTCAGTCGGGTATTTTGTATTTTTTTTACCATCATCATTTTAATATCATATAAGTTTATCGTATTTAAATATAAATTAGAGCAATTTGTTTACTCCCACGCGTTTCTATCGTTTAAGTACTCTTGCCACTTATTGTATGATTTTGCAATCAACTTTCTTTTAAAACACATTTTGAATTTATTAAGTAACATCTCTAGAACGTATTGTGGGAGTTTATTATAGAAACGTATACAATTACCCTTAAATGAGCTGTTAATTTTATGCAGCCTACTAAAATTTATTACCATTCCACTGCTGATCACAGTACTAATGGAGATATAATAGAGCGATAGTTTTAGCTCATAGATCCACCTCACTGCTCCACAGTGGGTTGACAGGCTGCATATACCTGATGTATGAAGGTGCATAGAAGTGCTCCTGGGGTATGAAGGATTCCTTACAATATTCTGCTACAACGAAAGGCTCAAATAGTAGGTCGGAAATAGCAATGAAATACGACAGTTTTATTTTTATAAATATAAACTTAACCTATCCAGGAACACGCGATTTCATTATGATTTTTAGTAATATTTGATTGTGATTACTATTTTCGGACTAAGAGATTTTTAGAAAGAGTCATTGACTGTACGATGTGAGTAGGATACATTAAAATGTTAAAATATAACTCATTAAATGTATTGCGTTTCTCTTAAATTTAAAATTGCTTCACCGAAAAATTTCGAAACCAAAAAAGTTAAAAGTGCGTGCGTACAAAGTGCACATGTCAGAAGTGAAACTTCAGAAGTCTAATTTTTAAGTCTTGTTTATATTTATACAAATCTAAAACTTAGAGGGAGGGAATAAAGATACGTTAAGAATTTAATGAATTTAATTGTCATTAAAATATTAAAAGTGTCGATAATTAATAAAAATAATTTATTGAAATCTGAAATAGAAATTATTAATTGAATTTTGTTGTTGAATATAAAATTTGGAAAAGAGAATATATTAAATATTTTTATTTTATTTTTTATGAAAAATAGTATAAATGACGGGTAGCAAATTAAAATGCCACATGTTAATTGTAAATATAAAAACTACGTAATCTTCAAACGAATTAGCATAAAAACGCTGTAAATGTTCGTGACGCTAATCACGCGTTTCATTCGTAAAAAACTTTATCCTCATGCGCCTGAGTTTCATTTCAAAGATCCTCCCCTTTTTCAATTCAGACTATAAGTTCATACTTCGTATATAAATCCTCTTCATAATTTCAATCTTTCAAAAACACTTTCTCCATCGTCCACTCAAACTCTCATATATAAACGTGTTTTCAGTGTCACTTGAGATTGTTTTGAGAGAGTTTCTTGCCGGTTTCTTCTCAGCGGATTCAACTTTCCGAACCGGTGGTAGATTTGTTACCTATGGACAGACTACTGACGATTCATAAGTGCTTTTTGAGCCTACTTGAATAAAGAATATTTTGATTTTGATTAATACAGTTTTTGGTAGAAATTAACATTAATTTTATTAAATAGGTAATATTTATAAACCCCCATGCGCCTAAAGAAGTTTCACTATAAAAAGTAGTCAAGGTAAGTTGTAAATAAACTCTGTAGTTTTAGATTTTTTCCTTCAAGCTTTGTTCGGATACCACAATAGTTCGCAAAGGTTGTATGTAGGTAATGTGGAAACACTCGTGTTTACATGGTCCGTGTACCTACATTGTTGCAGTGTTTACATTTAACCTATTGTACGGGCTGGTTGCCGTGTGACAAAGGATAGCGATTTCGATAACAGAAACAAGCTCTTGGGTAAATTACATTCTACTAAACAAATAAGTGAAACGGTTTCCTGTTTTCAATGACTTGTTTTTATATTAGTGTTAGCTGAGCCAACAAATGTTCTTTTGCCATGTAATAACTATTATCGCTATAAACATTATTTCGTGAGTATGGCATAAGCTTCTACTTGTCAGCTTTGGATAAAATTTGCAGTTAATAACATCAATATAATAATGTGTATCGTATTCTGATGAAATTACATAAATCATCGAGTGTATCTGCCATGTATGCTAATGCTAGAATATTAGATTTTTATGCAATCAAAGGATGGCGCATTGCAAGATTCTGGAACGGAATACGAACCTCCAGCAACATCATCGTTAAGATGTTGATATCGACTGCTCAATTTTTAAGTTTTTGCATTCCGTGCACCACAGTCCAAATAAATAGTTCAATTACTTTACCTTTTATTTTAGTTATATTAGTATTTTAGTTATTTAAATTTCATGTAATTAATCTATGTAATATAACTGTGACTGTATCGTGTGTGACTGTACTGGTTATTTACCTGAGAAATAAAGATTATTATTATTATAAAAAATGGTGGTTGACTACGGAAGAGTAAAAATTAAGGGTTATATGTATTTTTGAATACACACTACCACCGCCATTTAGGGGTGTGTAACAAAGAAGTTGACCAATTCTCAGACTTGCCTGATATGCATACAAGACTTCATGAACACCGGTCGTGCCATTTTGGAGGAGTTTTGGAATAAACACTGCGACAGTAGAATTTTATAGCTTTTTTTAAGATTAGACCACACCTTCCCTATATATTTATAAATATTTTGTAGTATGATTTGTTAATTAAATTATTTTTGTGACAAAATCTTTGATGCTGTCTATTGAAATCTCACGCAAAGGGTTTAAAGTTTTCAGAAGCTTTTGTTATAAAAAATACTTCATTTTGTTTATTTCTCCAACTCCCTTTTCTATTTATTATATCAGTATACGATATACGAATGAAAAGTGTTTCGTAAAACATTTCCGATCTCGCTCGATCTCTGATCGTTTAATCTCTTAATTACAAGAGACTACGATACGAGATAACAGAAAATATAAATCCGAAAATGAATTGCCACATGCAATCCAATTTATAACATTTTAATTTGAAAACGTTAAATAAATAATTGGTTTTGTTTGTCAGCAGTTAGGTACGATATTGAAATTTAATTCTAATATTAAAATAAGCCTTCAGGTTGATTGTTTTTGAATGGGTATCAAAATAGTAATCGTGTCGATTATATTATGCGATTTAAAAAAGATGTAGGTGATTTCAATGGATCTTCAAAAAATTATGAGTTGCTTTACAAATTTAAATACATATCGATGGCCTTTACGTATTAACAGTCAAGTATAAACTACTTTTTTATAAGATACATACATACATAGCATCACACCTCATTCGCATAGGGGTAGGCAGAGACAACATCCGTCCACTTGCCACGATCCTTGTATATCTCCTTCGCTTCTTTCATTCTCATTAAACCTTTCATACAAGTTCGTCGGTTTAGAGTACTCTTGACCTGGCCGTTATTTAAAATGTCCTGGATTTGGCTCAGGAACGTTCGCCTTGGTCTTCCCCTTCCATGCATAAGTATTGGCTCCAACACTCCATGCACAGCCAGTATAGCCCTTTGAGACACAAAGGCTTGCAGAACCCCGTTTACCATATTCCCTGCATTTACTCTCCTTTCAATATCACTTTCACATGTTCCAGCTTTGGTAAATTTAGATCCCAAGTATACAAATTCTTTCACCTCTTCCACTTGTTCCCCATCTATCAAAATATTGCCATTCATCATAGATTCATCTCGTTCAAAAAGCATAACTTTCGTTTTGTTTACATTCACTTTCATTCCTTTCCCTTTCAAAGCTTCATTCATAATATTTAGCATCTCCTGTAGCTCATTAGCGGATGACGCAAGTATTACTTGATCATCAGCGTAGAGTAAACATTTGATGAGTAATTCATTCATTCTTAACCCATACATACTTTCTTTTAAATCTGTCAAACATTTATCCATGAATAGGTTGAACAGCCATGGTGACGCAACACATCCCTGTCGAACACCTCTTTCGACAGGAAACCACTCCGTGTACGCTCCGTTTATTCTGACACAAGCACTAGAACCCTCATAGAGAGACTTCAATGCTTAAATCAGATTACCGTTCACCCCATACGTGGATAACGTTGACCACAGCTCATTCCTCACCACTCGATCATAGGCCTTTTCTAAATCTACGAAAGCGCAATAAACTTTTCGGTGTTTTAATAAGGTAGTATTTTTATAAGATTGTGTTTTGAAAATAAATTATGAATATGATAAAAAAAAAACGATGACCCAGGTCGATAAATAGGCTAATCGGAATTACAAAAACCTAGAGGTCGTCGATATGTTAATGAAAAGTTAAGGAGGATTTTTTACGTTTCTTAGTTTCTTACTGCTGGTATATTTTAATAATTATATTAATAAACATTTAGAAGTTATTCAAAAATTATAATGGAAATTACTTCGTGTCACATGTTGATTAATTATAATCAAAATTTTAGAGCAGTTTTATTAACTACCTTTGATTTTGTAAGTTTCTAAAGGTGTGACTCGAGTGCGAACCCCCCCCCCCCCCAGACAAAAAAGGTGATAAATTGGAAGCAGAATAAATCCGACAGCCTCCAATCATTCGACCCCGCGGCCCACACCGACATACCTGATCTCGTTGAATCAGAAGCAGACGCCAACTAAGCAACATCCCGACTAACTGCACATCTTGTTGAATGACACTCTCGTAGGTTGGTTGCACCCGGGAAGTCCCCGACCTCTTCGGTCGGAGGAAACTACCGGACAACGTACGGGAGCTCATCACGCGTAAAAATCGCGCAGTGCGAGCCCACGATTCATATCCCACACCAGATAACCGGAGAACGCTCTGGAATCTATTCAGGCAGGTCCGGGAACGCCTAGCCAAACTCAGAGAAGACAGATGGGACCGGAAGCTAGGGGACCTCGCTTATCAAAGTACTAGGCCCAAAGAGAAAAGCAATCAAATTTGACTTGCACAAATTTATCTGAAAAAACTGGATCCAATAGCATAATCTCACCATCGATACCGACTTCTTTAGCTAGGCCGTCGACCGTCTCATTTCCAACGACACTCACATGAGATGGCATCCACTGCAAATACACAGTTTTGGAACCAGAAGTATAAGATAACAACTGTTCCAGAATTCTATAGACTCTAAAAGACGAGCTACATCGAGACATATGTTGCAGGGCGCTCGCTAGAATCCGTCAAAATTACAAAATTGCTGGATTTTTTCAATGTAAACTAAGGCTTCAGAAATGGCAATGAGTTCTGAAGTCATTATGCAATGTGACTGATTAATGTAATTTAAATTTAATATAACTATTATTTTGGTTGTCAAAGATTGCAACACCTGAAGCATTGCAATCATTGGACCCATCTGTAAAACCTTTGTAATAATTGGGATATGTATCGGTTCCACTAGATTTTTTAATTCATGAGATTTGTATTCATCTTTAGGCTTAGTGACTGTTGAGATATTTAAGTTTATTTCTTAAGTTGTATAGGGTACATTCACTCTTTTAAATAAAAAAGTCAATATTTTTATGTACGTACAACAAATTTTGTAATATATATACGTCGTGAATTGTCATTATGTTAACTGCTTTGAATTTGGTTCTTGGCGGCTTTCTTGGACCCATACTGTAAATCGAACAAACCGCCCTTTTCTGCAGTACAAATATTGCATCTATATCAGCAGCATCACCCCAAAGTAAAATACTTCTGTGAAAATTGCTGAAATATACTAATCTGGCAGTATCAACATCTGTCAGACGACGAATTCTTTTGACGTCGTAAGCCGCAGACCTAAGCCGGATCGATAGACCACTTATATGGGGCGCCAATTGCATGACAAGAGACGTGACTATTGAAAATGCTTCAAGTAATGTAATATGTAACTATTTATTAGACACGTTCTGTACATCGACGATAAACACTAAGCTCAGTCTTACTTGACTTATATTTCTTACCCAAAAATTGTCAAACTTAAAATTACGTCTTTCGTTAAAGTACGATTAAAACTGTTTCATTTTTCTAAGTCAAAACCGTGTTTTACTTACAGCTTCAGTGTGAAAAATGGTTTTATGGAAAATTCATTGCATCAAACGTATTGCCAGTTTCAAAGGCATATTCGTAGTGGAAGGTGCACAGTAAAGGTAACACACGACCAGTACGATCAACAAAAATGTGCAGCATTCAAATATTCATGGCTCTTTTTGTCTCTTATTATCAGATTAGCTGATGAGTGTGATCTCAACTGATAGTAAATATTAATTTCTACGTATAATCGTTATAGAATGCGATCTTTCTTGCCACCTTTGCTGATAGAATGGTAACTAACCGAGGCCAAAGACTTTAACATTACTTTGCACTGCTAGGGATTGAACCTAGGAGAGAGGGATAGAGAGAGAGAGAATATACTTTATAATACACACGAAATAGATACAATAACTTAATCATAGGTTACAAAAAGGTGGCCTTATCGCTAAGTAGCGATTTTTACCAGGCAACCGTAGGGTTAACGAAATTTTGTTTCGAAAAGGGGTAGGTGGTGTCCTTTCGTCTCATCAGAAAACCAAGAATTATATATAGTATATATATAGTAACTGGGGACGAAACGAGATAAATTTTCTTTAACATCGCCGTCTCAGTAATACAAGCAACAAACAACAATATATTTAATTATAGGCTACGATAATACGAAGCGCGACTATTACGTGTAATATTTAAACATAAGTATAAATATAAGTAAGAATAAAGGTTGTTGCATAATAAATAGCAACAGAAATTACAGAACATTAAATAAAAAAAATAAAATAAAGGTGTATCTAGTACATAGATACATACATACAAAGAGATATATAATTACATAACAGATAGGATGCTATTGAAGAAGTTATCGCATATTAAGGCATTCAAATTATTTCCTTTCTTTTATTTTGAATGTAAATATGTAATAAGGAGATAATTTAATCCAAAGTTCTTAATATCAAATTTGGATAACGAGCTAGATTCTTTCCCAAAAATGTATTCGCTGATGTATGAATTTTACAAGTCTATAAGTGGCAATTTAGTTGGTCTATAAGTGGCAATAAAAAGGTTCTGAAAATGTATTTTATGTAGATTTAACAATAACCTAGTAATTTTTCCAACTTTGTAAGTATTGTTATTGAGTAATTTATATGAATAAATTTAGATTTTCTAGATATATACTATTTATTAGACAAATTTAAAGTAACGTAAGATATAGTCAGAACACATAACTTCTTATATTTGGAGTTAAGACTCTCCATTACCATATTATACATATATAAGATTTCACGACGGCTGTGAAAAGTGCAACGATGAATTTTCAATTACTATTACAATCAGGTGTTAGTTTATTTGTTTTGTGTTTTAAAGACTTTAATTTAATATAAGTGCGGATGAATTTAATTATAGTTTATGAAGTTAGTTTCTGGTTGTCTGTATTTTTTGAAGTGAAACTTCTTTAGGCGCATGATTGTAAAATTATTACGGATGAAACGCGTGAAATTGAAAAACGGATGAACGCCAATTCATTTGAAGGTTAGGTAGTTTTAATATTTACAGATAACATGTGACATTTTTATTGACAATTCGTTATTTGAGATATATAATAAATTATTTGTATTAACTTTCGACACTTCTAATATTTTGACGAGATTTAAATTCCTAACAAATCTTCCTTTTTGTCTCCTAAGTCTTGGAAATCTAAAGTTTTAGATTTGTATAAATATGTACAAGACTTAAAAAGTAGTTTGCCAAAGAAGTTTCACTTTTGACACGTGTACTTTGTACGCACGCACTTTCCATTTTTTTTTAGACATTTAATTGAATATTATATATAGATTATGGTTGCTTTATAGGATAAGGAGATACAGAGTCAGCGCTATTTTGACGTTTATTGGAATGTAATGAGGAATTTACGAATTGTGTATTGTATTAATAAATTAGTCTTTTATAGGCATAAGATATGTATAAAGAAAACTCAGTGGTGATTGCCTAGAATATTAAATCGCGATTCCAGTTTCCACACGCTTTTACCACTGTCATGGTTTGCGTAATATTTATTTATCTAAAGATTACTTTAGTTGTATTATCTTCTGGACTGTATGTAACAGAAAGGTAACTAACCTAGACAAAAGTGCAAAATGCTGTGCCCGTGTTACGATACAGTTTTCAGAAAATGCATCGGTGTTCAAAAGCAGTGGTTTCAGAATTCAGTGCTTTTTCACCTGCTAGTGTTAAGTGCAGTTTGCCGACTAATAAATGACAGAAAAAACATACAAATTTACATAGGGAACGAGTAGTTTTATTCCCAAGCTTTGCAACACCACCTTTTAACTCCTACTATTAGTACGCTCTCTCCCTATCTACATATTTCACAGTATATAGAAATCTCGTAAACTGCCTCATTAGTCTAGTGGTTAGAATGTTTACTACAGACGTGAGGTCCTGGGTTCGAGTCCCTGGTCGGGCCAGTTCAAAAATCAATATTGAGTTTTCTATTACGGATTTCGCAATATTTGTCCGAAGTTGGGAAGTTGGCGGTGTGATCCACCCCCGTGCCTCGGAGAGCACGTTACGTCTTCGCTCCTGCGCCTGATCTCCCTCCGGTCGTGTCGGATTCCCGTCACATCGGACTATGAGAGTGAAGGCATAGAGAGTGCACTTGTGTACTATGCCTGCCATTCCGCAGTGGAGCAGCGTGGTGGGTCTATGCTCTAACATCTGTTTAAGTTATTTTGCTTAGATGCGCATAATGAAAAGCTCCTCTACCTCTTCATAATTAAGTTGTTTCGACCATGTTTTAGTTTTATTTTTTAATTTGTAGTTTGTGAGGTTTTTTGTTTTATATGTTTTATTGATTTTATGACAAAGAATACGTGCGAGATTATTATATTGTTGCCACGCAAATTTGCTATTTACTTTAACTAATGGGAAACGATCTCTCCTGTCATCGGTATTGGGTAACAACGGGACAACACTAGAATTTAAAAGAATTTTTTCCAGTTAATCTGTCCAGAGGCAGCATTCCGCGGGTCACTTATACTTATACTTTTATATATTGATAAGCATTTCCATGTTAAATAAAATACTTTTTTATTTATTCACCTTCTAATAAGATAACACTTTTTAACGATGGAAAATTTTAACATATTTACAATATCGATATTGGAAAGTGAAAACGTAGTAAAAACCCTCCTTTCTCAAATCGGATCAGAAAAAATATCAAATCAAATCAAATTTTTCAAGTAGGCGCAAAAAGCACTTTTGGAACGTCATTAATCTGTCCGTTGGTCGAAAAGTTGATTCCGCTGAGAAGAAACCGGCATGAAACTTAGCGATTACTCTTTTAAATAGAGTTTTTGTAGGTTACAATGTGTTTAGTTTTCATGTGCAACTGGAATCAAGTCCAATCATCTTTGTCGCTTAAACAATCTACAACATTATAATATGCCTTCTGTAATAGGTCGTTTTTAACATATTCTTAAAACTATGTGGTGGCAAACCCAAAAAGTGATTCTAAAAACGCGTTAAACCCGACAAATGACTTCTGAACCATCTTCACCCTAAAATAACATGTTTGTTTTTATTTCTATTATTATATATATCTAGTAAATTTACTCATTACATAGTTATATTTTTGGACACTATATACGCATTATTGTTAGACAAATTGAATTTCGTTTTAGCATTACATTAGTCATCGTTGAGAACTCGACACTCGAAATTGTTGACAAATTCACATACTTGGGACACATAGTCCAGCTAGATAGGTCCAATTTCAAGAAAAAGGTCAACCGGCGAATCCAAGAAGATGTTTTTGCCCAATATCCCTCAGTGCCTGAAGACTAAAGTCTCGAATAGTGCGTGTTGCCAGTGCTTGCCTACGGATTGGAAACATGGTCGCTGACCATGGGCCTCATTCGAAAGCTCAGATTCACTCAGCGTGCGATGGAGTGTGCTATGTTCGGAGTTTTTCTACGCGATTAAATCAGGAATAAAGAGATCCGTAGCAGAACCAAAGTCACTGACATTGCTCTACGAATCGCGAACCTGAAGTGGCAATGGGCGGGGCACATAATCTGACGAACCGATGGTCGTTGGGGCCCGAAGGTGCTGGAATGGCGACCCCGCACTGGGCGGCGCAGTATAGGGAGACCCCCTACAAGGTGGACCGACGATATAAAGGGGCCGCCGGTAGCCGCTGGAGCTAGGCGGCGCAAGATCGGGCCTTGTGGGCATCATGTTCAGCAGTGGACGTCCATTGGTTAAAGCGACGACGACGACGACGATTACCTTAGTTTTAGTAAAACCATATTTTGCGATTTACTACTAGTTTGCTTGATGACCTAAAAATTGTATGGAACTAACAAACTCTCTTTACTTTTTTAAGGAATTAAATCTACCTACTAACAAAGCAAAGCTAGCGCGAGAGAGCATACCAACCTTTTTAGAGAGACCCCTTTGTAGAATAGTTCAGATAACTATTTATCAAAGGCAAAGTTTGTACATTCGTTTTTTAAAATGTTTATAAAAAAATAGTAATTAGAAGAGAAAGATATCTAAAAAATTTAAATTTAATGTTAATTTGCTGTATATGCTTAAAACTATTTATAGACAGTATCATTAGTCTTTGATATCTATTTTATTTATTAAAACGTAAAAAGTTATTACCAGAAACGTATTGTTTTGTCTCTACCTTTATTAAGCTTGTATAACGTAAAGGGTTTTTTTAATATCTGCTGCGATATCAACACGGGTTTATTGTTCTTTTTGAAGTGAAACTTCTTTAGGCGCATGAGCGTAAAAATTTTACGGATAAAACGCGTGATTTGCATCACGAAGGTGTGCAGGGTTTTTATACTAATAGGTTTGAATGTTAGTAGGTTAATATTTACAAATAACATTTTAATGTGCCACAATTTTGTTTTTTTTTTTGCGCTGGGAAATGCTTTTACACACTTACCCTGACCTGAATGGGTCGAGAGTGTGGGACTCAGCGAGAGAGGAGACTTCGCAATACCCACTAAAACCCAGCGGAACCCTCTTCATCCGTAACTGAGACACCAGAGATTCAGCTTGCGCATTTTTCCCTGGTGCCCCAGATGAGGCTGACTGAGGATTCATGGAGGTCGCAGCAGGAGCGCAAACAAGCGCCGCCTAGTATCCCGCCTCCTTCGGCGGTGAGAGGGAGCATCTACTGCATTCTCTCTATCTTGCTCGTGGGCCTCCTTTAGCGAGATTACAGTCTCGCAGAAGAGGCCCACTTCCGCCCAACATTTCTCACTTGACAGCATCGATAATGTGCCAATCGTCATTTGATTAATGTACCTTTCTTCTAAATTTTAATTGAAAAAAAAAATTATTATTCTAATATAGCCAAAAAGCAAAATTCAAATTCCAAATTCTTTATTGCAATTCAATGCCTATGTGGCGTGCAATACAATACAGTGTTATAAAACCAAAATTTAAATCTATACACATTAAAATAAATTTATAACGTAAATGTATTTAAAACTTTAAACTAATAGTATTATGAATTTGTACATACAAGTTAAAATTAATAATGTCGATAATATATTGTATTTGTATATAAAACTTAATTGGAAAAAAATTCTTTAATATTATAAAATGTCTTAAAAGTTAAAAAGTCATTCAATTTTTTTTTAAATATGTTGATGTTATGGCATTTTCGTACATTCTGAGGTAACTTATTATATATTTTGATAGCCATAATACAGACGTTTTTATTAAAAAATGTGGTTTTATGAACTGGAATCTGACATTTATCCCTAAAACGATTTGGGTTTGCCCGAGCAAAGAGGTTATCATTATTTCTTAAAAATAGACATGATTCTAAAATATATAAAGATGATACCGTAAGAAGATTTAGTTTTTTAAAGTATGGCCTGCAACTATCTTTTCGTTGTATTTGGCACAGCGCTCTTACGCATCTTTTTTGAGCAATAAATATTTCATTAATTATACTGGTATTTCCCCAGAAAGTTATACCATAGCGTAGAGTGGAAACTACTTGCGCATGGTATGCTGCCAATAATGTTGTCGTATCGACCTTTTTTGATAACATGCGTAAGGCGTAAGATAACTGATTTCATTTTGATGAGACATAGTCAGCATGAGATTTCCAGGTGATATGCTGGTCAATATACAAGCCTAAAAATTTTGTTTTACAAGTTTTGTTAATTTTATTGCCAGAATAGTTAATATTTATGTTATAGTTAATTTTACTGCGTATGTTTTGAAAATTCATTATTTTTGTTTCGTTAAAATTTAAAGTGAGTTTATTCTCAACTAACCATTTCATTATATCTACTAAACTATTATTTATTGCGTTTTCGTGTTTTGTTATGTTATCACTTGTGTAAATTACGGTACAATCATCTGCGAAAAGTATCATAGGACAACTAGTGACTTGTGGCAGACTATTAATATATATAAGAAAAAGTAGTGGTCCTAATATACTTCCCTGTGGTACTCCGCAAGTGATTCTTTGAGTTTTAGAAAAATATTTAATTTCTGACAGAGTGTCTTCATCAATTCTGTCTATTTGGGTGATTTGAGTCCGATTTTCAAGATAGGATTTTATTAAACTTAAAGCATTTCCTCGAACTCCATAGTTATTCAGTTTTTTTAAAAGTATGTTATGGTTAACATTATCAAATGCTTTGGATAGATCCATAAACAAGGCTGATACTATTTTTTTATTGTCTGCATTTGTTGTTATATTTTTAACAAATTCATATATAGCGGTTTGGCTAGCCGGAGTGCGACGCGATGTGCGGGTTGGATGCTCCGACTAGCCTTGTTGCGTTCGTTCGGCTATACCGGAGTGCGACGCGATGTGCGGGTTGGATGCTCCAGCATAGCCGTGGAGAATGATTGTAGTTGGCATGATGATTTACACATATGAGCGGCACATGACTTGACGGCGCGGATAACAAGCAACGACTGATCTCTTCGCGTGGCTGTCGAAATCTTCTCTTCGGAATAATTTGAATTTGAAATTTTCTATTCGAAATTATTTAAATTTATTTTATTAGCACACGCGAAGAGGCCAGTCGCAAAAGGTTTGATATAAGTTCCCTACAGCGGTATTTATTGTTTTTGTTTTTCTGAAACCCATTTGATATAAACTAAATATATTATATTTCTCAAAGAATGTGTAAAAGTTGGTATAAATAATTTTTTCTATAATTTTCGAAAATATTGGGATTAATGCTATGGGTCTATAACACGACACATCGTCTTTGTGTAATTTTTTAAACATCGGCTTAATTATTGATATTTTAAGTATTTCCGGAAATGTTCCTTGTTCAAGGCACGTTTTTATTTACAGTTCGTCATTAGAGGTTTCAATAAATTATTTTTATTAATTTTCGAGAGTATACGAATATTAACGTCCGTTTTATTCTCAACAGCACAAGATTAACATTTATATACTTTTAACATTTTTTTTATTAACGACTATAATTATACTATAATAAAAAATTAAATGACTTATTTAGACATATAACATAGTATTCTAAACAATAGATAAAACAATTTTCGTCGATATCCTAATTATTTTCATACAAATGACTTTAAACATTCTAACCATTAAATGGTAATGTACGAATACCAAGCGAAGCTTATTGCCGAAAATTGTCCCTTTTATTTAGGAAACCATTTCTAGACAGAAACATTAATTTAACGAATAAGAGGTACGCCATTGTTGTAATGTGGCATTTGTTTGCGCACTCCAACATCTCAAAGCGTGTAACAAATGGAAGCATTAATAATTTCGTGTCGCAACGCAACAACAAAATATTTAAACGGGCCCTCGTTATATCCTAAATTGCCCCATTCATTTTCCCGTATAGCATATTAAATGCATGAATCATACCTTGATAATAGGGTGACTGGTGTCAGGTGGTTGCAGTGTATTTATGTTGGGGGATAGTAACCTAGTGAACATGTGACCTTATAATAACTATACATACAATGGTGACATAATATACGTCATTTACGTAATAATGAAGTCAACTGGACGTCATACGTACGCAAATCTGAAATAATGACTCATATATTAGAGCTCGGAGAAAAAGAGCAAAGCAAGCATAAAGCATAGGGACGTATGGTTCTCCGCCGACATCGTCATTAGTGGCATCCATAATTCCATCTCCATACTGTGGGCTTCGGTGGGTAATGTTTTTTTTTCGCTGGGAAATACATTTACGTACGGAGTGTGGGACTCGCTGTTTCCAGAATACCCACTAAAACCCAGCGGAGCCCTCTGCATTCTGAAATAGAGGGCTAGAAGATCGGAAAAGCGTTCGACTCCGATGGCACCGCAGATGCTGTCTACAAAAGGCTCATTCAAGTAAGGGATAGCAGGTGGGCGAACGCACGCCTTCTACTTCCTACCCTCCTATGATTAGGATGAGGGGAATTACGCGTGGCGTCGCGTCTTCTCCCCAGCGCCTCTTTCTGCAAGATGACAGTCTCACAGAAAGTAGCAACCGCTCTCCATCCCGCTTCGCTGCCGATCATTATGTTAATTTTTTTCGACAGCGAAAGGTCACTTCCAGTTGTGGATATCAAGAGATGCCGTTGTGGCCCCCAAGCTGGACACTCCACCGCCGTATGGTGCGCCGTATCGACGAGAGCTTCACATCCGAGACAGGCTGGTGAATCCTCGCACCCCACAATCTGGTGCAGGTATTTCCCGAAGCATCCGTGCCCGGTAAGCACCTGCACTAATCTGAAGGATAGCGAACCATGCCTTCCCGAAAGCCAGCCGTCTAAAACGGGCCTGATCGCAGCCACCGTAACATTGCCCGCCACCGGAGAGTCAAGGTACTCTCTCCGCCTGCGCATTAAGGCCCTCTCGGACAGGAATCTTATCCTTTGTAGCTCTTCGGTATCAGGTTGTTCGTGTCTGGCTCTAACTGTTGCCTGGCATTGATACGCTGCCGCTAAAACCTCCGCCCTGAGCTCCCAAGGTGGGCCACCTGCTAGTAGGGTCGCGGCCGTCCATGAAATTGTACGATATCCTCTTATTATCCACACCACTATGGGTGGGTAATGTTGGTGCAATCAACACTTAATTAATTAACTCAGATTAATTTTCAATCACTTAATGTTCCCGACAACAGTTTACACTCGTTAATAATAACAGAACATAAATTCGACATGATGATAAAACATAGGCGTAACTTTCATGCTCTGTGCCTCCTCTATACTATACTTATTCTCCCCAACACCCCTGTACCGGTACCTTAGAAACAGCTTCTCCTTCCTCGGCTACGGCTTCTGTTATCCTTCCAGTCTTCGGTATATTTCGAGTTGTACAGATTTAAAGCAGTAAAACTTTGGAACGGTCTTCCATATATAATCAGACATTCCGCTTCTTTGAGAATCTTTAAAAGTCGTTTGAAGGCTGGCTCATTATTTGTCATCATCAATCATTATTGATCATGCATAATATGTATTTATGTATGAATATGAATGTATGTTTATATAGCTGTTATATATATTTTATTTATATTATCTATGTATATATTAGTATGTAGGTATGTGTATGTTTATCTTTTAATACTTTTAGCACCAGCCCATATGTTATCTTTAAGTCCTAGTGTGTAAGGTTGCCTGTATGAGATCACTTGAAGTGATAAGTCCGCCACTGTATATTAATGTTAAGAAGTGTTTATTGTATACTATGTTATATTTCATTTTGTGCAAGAAAGTTTTTTTGTATTGTATATGTGATGTCACATTGACGTAAGCGTGACCTCAGAGAACTGTGCGAATTGAAGTAGGTTTGCTATTGATATCGGCACAATCTTCCGAATAATAGGATCAATAAAAAATGTTGTGTGTGCTTATGACTTTAGGACAGATGTCTAATGTATTATATACATAAAATAATAACACACAAACATAGGCATAATCCTTGACAGAGACGCAGTAAATTTATATTTATTTAGATAATATTTTTACTCACTGTAATCTCACTAGTATAATTAGGAAGTATGACATACACACTTCTACTAGTACACTAGTTGTAACATGAATATATTAATCTGGAAATAAATAAAAATATTATGGTTGTATACAACTGTCAATCATGTTGTTCGCGACTTTTTCCTTTTGTCATAAAATAATATATTTTATTTAATTTAGAGTCTATTTGTATATAAATAATTAGTAAAATCGTATAAGAAACGTTATTGCCGACTATAGTATGTATATTTTGTTTTTATTGTTTTTTCGGAATTTCGTAATAATAATGTTTTTTGTGCACTTTATTTAAACCCTTTCATTGGAAAATAATAGAACGCCAATCATAATATGTACTTTATTACTAATAAAGAGACAATTAGCGTCGTTTACTTGTTTGCTGTCGAAGGGGCTCACAAATGTATTGTCAGTAAAATAATATTAAATAACGACTGAAAGTCAGCTTTTAATTTATATCTCTATATAAAAATCCATGAGACTTACTTTTGTATGTATCATCTATGGAAAAAAAATAATAAAGATTTTTTTCATACCGTTTACTCAAATTGCACTTGCGTTGTATGAAATGATTGCTGAATATTCGTAGATTTTTCCTCGTAGTTTGTGATGTGAATTTCGATAGTTTCCAAAAGTCTGATAAAGCGGTTTGTTAGAAAAGAGTAAAAAAACTGAGCAGAGAGAAATCGACGGGTGATGATTTCGCAAAAATTGGATGCGGGCTGCGAGAGAACCTCGATGTAGAGCAAACACTCAGTCTGAGGTACTTTTTAAGTGGATCTAGTAAATATTTTAGGTACTGATTTAAGGTTTTAGCTAAGGCTCAAATAAATCCCTGCGATATCTGAAACAGTGTTATACTTATAGATAGAACGTATAATATACTTTATTGACATACTATGCTAAAAAGTGAATATATGTCCAGTGTACACGTGGCGGAAGTGAAACTTCCTTGGCTTATCGCATTATTTTTATTTTTTGTCCTGCTTACATGTCGAAACTTTTAACTCGGTTCAACAAAACCCTAAAAATATAAAAGAAAATTATTTCATAAATTTTCTTTTCTAAATTTTAATGTAATTAATAATTT
Source organism: Elymnias hypermnestra (assembly GCA_015832385.1). Taxonomy (NCBI): domain Eukaryota; kingdom Metazoa; phylum Arthropoda; class Insecta; order Lepidoptera; family Nymphalidae; genus Elymnias; species Elymnias hypermnestra. Next base: position 3,159,742 of record JACTOM010000874.1, on the reverse strand, counting down.
CTAGTATTGACAAAAAAACACGTTACATTTTATTTACAATATGTTATGTGAGATTTCAATAAATTATTTGTATTAATTTTCGACACTTCCACAATTAAATTCATGAATTCCTCTCGTATTTTTCTTTTTCCCTCAATCTAACTCTCGGAAATCTAAAGTTTTAGGTTTGAATAAATTTTGTATTTAAAGAGAGACTTAACAATTAGTTTGCCAAAGAAGTTTCATTCCCGACATGTGTACTTTGTAGGCACGCACTTGTAACTTTTTTATACCACTTAGTTTGTGGAACGCTGGTGTCATCTGTCTCTCGGGGTGGGGCAGAGTCAATAGTGACAATCCGGCCCGCGTCTCTCCAGTTCTCGGGTGACGGTCCGCCAGAGCGGGCGACTATTGAACTGTCGCGTTGCTAGCTATTATTATTAATGAGTTTGTATAAATTAATATCCGGAACATTACGTGATTGAACATTATAATTTGAGTTAATTAAAAAAATGTTTGATTGCATCAACATTACCCACCAAAGCCCATAGTATGGAAATTGAATTATGGATGCTATTAATGACGATGTCGGCGGAGAACCCTACGCCCTTATGGTTTATGCTTCTTTCACTCTCTTATTCTCTTACATATATAACTTATAGTCGCTAGATATTGAAAAATACGTAGTAACTCAAAATTATTCATCAGAAAAACTTTTCATAAAAACAAAAATCTTACAAGTTTAGTATTATAGATTGGATTAAACATTATTAGACACTATATTTATAATTTGTTGCTACAGAGATTGACTGTAGTTTGGTATACTGATATTTTTCCCTTAGAAACTTTTCTTACCTTTAGTTTTGTTTTAAACTATCAATATTTCAATATTGAGTATTCCTATAGCTAAAGCGCATTTTTAAATTAAATAACTTCAATATTTTACTCCTAGTAGAGTAGTTAAGGTTAAACATTTTTAGGTCGATATGTTACTCGATAAAGTTTACCCGTTATTATAATACAAAAACATGATAGAAATGGCTAGACTTTCTGTTTTTGTAACGCAATAAAGGCGCTTGTTATTCAAACAACGTTGTTTCAAAAAAGAGCAAAATATTAATATGCAGATTTTGCCGGCAACGCGAAGAATAATTCAAATTGAAGGGGGGAGAGGAGGCATCCATTTCCCATTCACATTTTGGTGAAATCCCGCATCGCACTCACATGTAATTAGGAGATTAAAAGATCAGAGATGCGGCCAGACTCGTCGAGTTTTTATGAAAATACAAATGTAGAAATAAAAGGTAACAAACAGAAAAGTAATGTATGTGGAGGAAAAGCGTAATTCAATCTATATATACGCTTACATTTGACTTATTTCGGCTATACTTTACTTAACAAATACATATATATTTGAGAAAATTGTGGTATAAAAGAAGATGTAGTGACTAAAATTGCGATGGGTATTCTTAGATGGTTTGGCTACTTCGAGAGAATGAATGGACATGGAATGGAATGAGGAGACTGACAAAAAGGATTTATGCGTCAATAGTGATTGGAAAAGTTGGAAGAGGAAGACAGTACATTTTAAATAAGGGATAGGGCAAAAGTATTCTACACCGATGAACTTGTACGAAAGGTTTAATGAGAATGATAGAAGGGAAGGAGATATGCAAGTATCGTGGCAAGTAGAAGGAAGTCGTTTCTGCTTACCCCTATGGGAATGAGGCGAGATGTCATATATGTACGAGTATGTATGTATATTTCATAACATACAGAAAAGCCATGCCGAATTCCTTGTTATATAGTTTTACTATGGTTCCATTAGTACTCATATGCAAGTAGTAGTCTATTTTTCAATATTTGTATTAAAAATACCATTAAGAGTTTTGATAACATAACTCATAGGTGCAAACATTGTCGTTGCTCAGCATGATCATGATCGCCCGTAGCTGTGAGCGTTGTACTGTACCAGTAAAGGTCACTCTTTTCAGAGCTTGTTGTACATCTTTTTACACGAGCATCCTCTGGATCGACTAAACGCGTAAGCAGTACAATGCTCTTCGTGTGCAATATAATAATGCTTTCAGGATTCTGTTGGGGCTGGCTCATTTCTGCAGCGCTTCAGGTATGTTCGCTGGGGCGGGTGTAGACTGTTGCCACACTACCATCCGCAAACGGTGTGCAACCCTGGTGCGCAGGGTTTGGGGCAGTACTAACAGTATTCTGAAAGCATTTGCTGGCAGATTAGATGGCCAGTACTTGAACCATTGCTGTATAGTACATGTACTGGTAAATCAAGGCTGTCACTAGTTGGGAAAATTGCTTTTAAGTAGGTTGGTGTATTAACATTAGGCTAAGATTATTGTTACTAACATATATGATATATGATCCTTGTGGTTGAAATATAAATTTTTATTATTATTAAACATATACACTTGGAATTTCTCGTTTCCGTTTATTCTAGTCCCCAGTATTGGTATTGAGAAATACTAGTAAGAGTTTTGATAATATAACTCATAGGACCAGATGTTAAACATATAAAAATTGGGTATAATATTAAACGGTGTACGGAATTTTACTGATTAAGATTTTGGTGTTATAAATAAAGAAGTTTTGAATTTTTCTCTAAATAAAAAAATAGACCGTTCCTAATTAATATTTAACTCTAATCTTTTAAGATTCATATCAGAAAGCCGTATTTAATCTAGATTTCATCAACTACATCAATTTGAAATGATTTTAAATAAATACTAATTTACCACAACCATTTTTTTATTTAGATTAAACTATTTTAACCAAAACGAAAATGTAAATCATTCGAGAACATTCTCAAGTCCTCAAATATGTAATGTAGAGGTTATCCTTATGTATACAATATGAATATATTCAACTGTGAACGAGCGACGAATGTGAATTAATGGAAATTTTACAATGTCAGAGGTACAGCAAACTTCAAAGGCATTGCAAAAGGCTCTCGGAACAGATAATGCACAAAAAATACGGATGTAGAAATCATCCAACATATCCTTTATCTTTTAATATATAAAAATCACGTGTCCCAGTGTTTAATATGATAAACGGCTTAATCGATATTTAAAGTAAAACTTATTTCCACATGCTTAACTTGGAGAGTGAGCTGATGAACGTTGACGAGAGCGTTACAAAAAGTGTAATCGGGCGAGGTGTGCGAATTTATGCATATACATATATGCATTGCATGTATTTAGGCATTATAAACATGAATATATTATATTTATTTATGTTTTACTTCAGTCGTGTGGTCTAAAGTACACTAGTTTTTATTAATTCTTTGTGTGTTTATGGTTTTTTCATCCTCCTACTTTCTCTGCCTATTATAATGGTGATACGAAGCTGCACGGTATAAAGGTAAATAAGCTAAGTAGCAGTCCATTAACGTCCCAATGCTGGGAACAGGCCTCGCCACTCATATGAGAGAGGGTTTCTAGAGCATAGACCCACCACGCTACTCCACTGCGGATTGGCAGGCATAGTACACAAGTGCACTCTCTATTCCTTCACTCTCATAGTCCGATGTGACGGGAATCCGACACGACCGGTGAGAGATCATGCGCAGGAACGTCGGCTTAACGTGCTCTCTGAGGCACAGGGGTGGATCACACCGCTAAATTCCCAAGTTCGGCCAAATATTGAGTAAATCTTAAAAGAAAACTAAATATCTATTTCGAATTGGCTCGACCCCGGACTCGAACCCAGGAACCTCATGTCTGTAGTCGAACACAATAACCACTAGACCAATGAGGCAGTTAATAATTCGATACTTACTGAATATTGACAAAAACAAGTGCCATTTTTATTAACAATTCGTCATTTGAGATTTCAATAAATTATTTGTATTAATTTTCGACACTTTTAATATTTTAATGTCAATTAAATTCATTTAATTCCTTTTTTCCCTCCTTCTAAGTCTCAGAAATCTAAAGGTTTAGATTTGTATAAATTTTAAGCCTTATTAATGTAAGGCTTAAAAATTAGTTTGCTAAAGAAGTTTCACTTCTAACATGTGTAATTTTTATACTACTAAAGTGAAAGTCGAGCGCAAATTTACTCAAATAATATTGAGATAAAATATTTTTTCTATGCTGTGGTAAATCCCAACTAATCAAAACCTATTTAATAAAGGGAAAATTGTTCGTCAACTTTTGCAACTCTGTGTATCGACAGACGGTATAACTGGCGTAGGGAAAAAAAGAGTAGAACTGTGCGTCGTAATTCTGCTCTCAGATAGCGCATACCTAAAGGTGGTGCTTTGTGAGATCTCTTTACTTGTAATTAGCAACTCCGAAGTATTCTAACTGCAACACTTGAGCGTACTTTCTTTCATCGTTGCATATTAATTATGACGTTGTACATCGTTATCATTTATTGGAATTATTTATTTGTGTCGGAGTGCAAGAGTCTGTGGATCGCTGGTCCGTGTGTAATATGGGTGAACCAATTTGTTTTTACTTACGATTTTGACGCTGAATGTTCGTTAGCTAAAGAAAATTTCACAGCCAAGTTTAATGGCGAGAGTGGCCATTGTAAGGCGAGGTGGCAATTGTAAAGCGAGGTGGCCATTGGTCGACTATTGAAACTGACGCGTTCCTAGTTATTATTGTTAATGAGTTTGTGTAAATTGAAATTGGGAACATTAAGTGATTGAACATTATAACTCGAGTTAATTAATAAAGTGATTGATTGCACCAACATTACCCACGAACGCCCACAGAACAATAAATTCAATAATGGATCCCATTAATGACGATGTCGGCGGAGAACCCTACGCCCCTGTGCTTTATGCATCTCCGTTCTCTCTTATTCTCCAACATATGTATATTATAAATACTAACTGATCCCGGTCATATTACTCACGTTATTCCGGAAGCCTTTTTTCTAAATTATTTATATATACGGAGAAAAGGCAGTCTTATTATTTTAAAGAGATTTCTTTTAGACAACCTTATAGAAAGAGACTTAGTTAAGGGTGTAAAGGGTGAAAAAAAATACTGTATCCATTCATTCATAAATATATACGAAGTTAAAATACATATACAAAATATATAAAAATATGATCACGTACCTATACATGCATATTAGTCACGTAATCATTAAATGATATTATACTAAATGGAAAAATGTAAGGAGGGAGTTAAGTAATAAGCATTCCACAAGCGTATATATATCAAACGTAAATAAATCATGAAAATACTTTGTGCGGTGCATAGTTCTCAATATTAGATTATCTGAAGACCTTAGTGCCATCCAAAATAATGACTGTCACGATAACAAAGGTAATTAAAGCGATTTTTTAAGCATGAAGGGTTACAGGAGAGTAAGCATGTATACATTCCGACGAAATAGGATAGATAACCACTTGAATTTGGAACGATATTCGGAAACGTGGTGTGGACATTAATAATAGACTTAGATACTTCATTTAACAACAGTGATCCCGGTAAAATCAGTACAGCCTTTTCAGAGATTAAGTGGTACTAACAATTCTCTGTACACACGGACAAAACTTAAAAAAAAAACATCTTTTTAGGTATAAGTACCGTTTACACTTTCATGTGCATATAGTGAAAATCTTTTAATTTATAAATAAACATTTTAGAAAAAAAAGAACCGCTTTCAAATCAAACTTCTCCAATCGCGTCGCTTCCACCTATAATTATAATATATATGTAGGTACCTTCCTTGGTTGCCCATATGAGACAGCACCGTTTAAATAAAACTACTTTACAAAGTGAAATTTTCATTGGTTCCGCCACATCCGGGATCGAACAGCAACCTCACATGTTGCATGTCGGTAACTTTGCCACCCCGCTAACAACAGTCTTTTATATGGTAATTGAGATCATCACTAATACGCAATATCTCCTCCCCCCCACTCGGCTACCACTACTTCACACATAATATATCTTATAAATATTGCAATGCAGCAACAAACGTAAGCTCTATGCAAATTGATTACAGACTGTTAGATATTCTGCCACAATTCGCACCCTTACTGTTAACCGTTGAGGAGTTCCATTGATTATCATATTTCATTACGACAATCACTTGACCATACCGACGTTGCGCTGGGTGTCTCAAATATCCGGATAGCCTATAAAAGATTCTGCCGAGGATCGTTAATTTGCTCCTAAGAATTGAAGAGTTCCGTTACTTTGTTATGGATCCCATGATCAAAACCTAAACTGTCATCAAACAACCCTTGAAGTATATCCTTTTCAACAAAAAACCACTCATCGAAATCGGTTGGCGTGATCTTGAGTTATTCTTGCATTTGTCGCGCACATGCTTAATGCAAATTGAAGACTTATGTGGCTTTCTCATGGCTGCCATCATCAGAACTGGACTAAAAATTGGGCCCCACCACAAACGCCACCTTATATACAAAAAAATGGATCATCAAGATCGGTTTACCCAGTCGAAAGTTATGATGTAACAAAGATAAAAAAAACATAGACGAATTGATTGATTGATTGACCTCCTTTTTTTGAAGTTAAAAATTACAAACACACACTCAAATTGTATTTGTAAAATAATGGTTTGAAATGTTTCTATCTGTCCGCAGGATTCACTTTGATAACATTCATAGACGGTATAATTTTTTTTTTCGCTGGGAATCTAATCATAGACTAACTACAAAGTTCACAGATACATAACAAGAAATACATTTACGTACGGAGTGTGGGACTCGCCATTTCCAGAATACCAACTAAAACCCAGCGGAGCCCTCTGGATCTGATATAGGGGGCCAGAAGGCCATTCGACTCCGATGGCACCCCAGATGCATTTTAGAAAAGGCTCACTCAATATATAGGGATAGCAGGCGGGCGAACGCACGCCTTCTGCTCCCTACCCTCCTATGATGTCCACAACTGGAAGTGACCTGTCGCTGCCGATCATTATGTTAATCATTTTCGACAGCGACAGGTCACTTCCAGTTGTGGACATCAAGAGATGCCGTTATGGCCCCCTAGCTGGACACTCCGCCACCGTATGGTGCGCCGTATCGACGAGAGCTCCACATTCGAGAAAGGCTGGTGAATCCACAATCTGGTGCAGGTATATAAATAAAACGAGTAACATATTTAAAAACAAACGTCAACTTTTGTATAAACTTGTTAAAAAAAGCCTTGATGCTGGTTTCTGTTGACACGTGAAAAAGATTGATTTAACTAATATGCATACTATATAGGGAAATAAAATTGATTGCGTCGTCCTCAGTGTTTCGATGAAAAGTTTGGTTATGCAAACGCTATTCGTTCATTTTATAACAGACTAAACAAATATCCATTAGATAATTTTTTTTATCGAAACACGGTATTGCACTTTCCAATTTGAAACATTATTTTTTATTTGAATTAGGTACAGTGTACATTTTTGCTCGGGTTTTTTGGTCTACATTTTTTATCGACATACAAGAGTTAATTAATTGACTGTGAAATTTGTTGCTGTGATAAAACAAGGACGGTATATTTCATGTTTTTTATGTATACTCGTATTGTAAGCATTTATAAAAGTTGGGATTTTGCAAACTAGTAAACAAGATGTTTAATTGAAATCATGAACAATTACCTCAGTTCCTACTTTTTAAATTAATTGTGTTGAAAGAAACCTATACAGCTTTTACGTGAGCTTTCAATAGATAGCACCGTACAATTTTTCAAAACTAAAATAGGGAAAAAGCTAAAATACAAGTTACTATGAAGTATATTGACGTATTTATTTACATAAATAAATCTATTACGTTTAAGTGAATTATTGAGATGGAGCTGCACTGGTTTTGCAAATATCAAAAGGCGAAATCATTTGCTTTTGCTACTTTGCTACGTTTTCATGAGAGAGATTCATCAAAATCATTTGCAATGGACTGATGTGCAGCGATATCGAAATATTTTATTCACAAATGTCACTGAGTGGTGATTTTCTCATATTCCCACAGGATCAGAAACTACGTAGGGCACATCTAAATATACTTAATCCCATTAAGAAGCGTTTCCTTCCAACAATATACCAAAGTTTATTGTGTTCTTTTGAAAATATAAAGGGGATCATTATCAAACCAATTTCAAGAGTGTATCTATGGTTCGGATTTCTAACAATGGATATAACATTTTCATTCGATTTTTCTCACAATAGCATGTTATTAGGATTCATACTGAGGAATATATTTTTAGTAATTCCGTTTTTACTGAGATTCTATAAATACAGTGAGACATTAGCTGACCTAGTATTAAGCATCTTAATTCATTACTAGTACACAGATATGTCTGTACAAAAAAAGATAACTAAATGTATGTGGTACTAAAAAGATAACTACATGAGGTAGTTACATCAAAACAACATTTTTTTGTCTGTCTGTGTATTTCTTCCGGTAAATCTCTGAAACGACGGGACTTTGACAAGCAGATAGCTAGTGTTTTAAGGAGTAACTAAAGCTTTTAGAAATAAATAGAATTCTGCAATTAATAATCAAAATCAGTGAATTAGTAATTATCAACAAGGATATATAAAAAAGGCTACAGTCTAAAGCAATGTTTAATATTATCGTCATTAAAAAGCAACCCTTGAAAATATGAGACTTTTTAAAAAGGCGCTCGTTATATTTTTATAGAGATCCGTAGCTCTGATAACACAGGAGACAAACCATTTGAGATTCAACGGCCTTGCTGGAGCAATGTTGCGAGTCCTCACTGTGCTAGCAGATATTTTGGGTTCTATTTCTAGCAGAGAAAATTAGGGAAATTACTTTGTCTGACCCTGTTCTGGAGCTTTGAATATTTACACCCTGCCATCCTTCTACCAACCAAGACTGCTATGTAGAAACCATAAGAAATAACCATAAACTGTTTGCCAGTTCAGAGCGTTTCCATCGTATACCTTCACTTACTATTTTTTGAGATTATAGTCAAGCGCAATAAAAGAAAAGTTTTCTAACTTTCTTTGTATTTAGTATATAAAAATGGATTTTTCAGATAAATTCGCTTGGCTGTCTTAACTGAAAAGTTAACTACTAGCATGGTCGAAGAATTTTAACAGTTAATGGTTGCACGTTTACCTCTTTATTATTTACGTGATGACTAAACCTTAGGTGGATTGAAGATTTTTTTCTTCTATCTTCACGGGATCGGAAACAAAGCGTCTAACATTAACAGAATCAGATTGTGTTGGTATAAATGAAAAGTCCCCATTTCATAATCTAACAGTCCACATTTGGCAATTTTACAAACCGCCGAATATCGCGATTTCCTTGTATTTATCAATGCTTTTTTGCGTCATTTGCGGCAGTAGATGACATTGAGGCATGTGGAAGATTAATCTGGCTGTGGGCAGATGCCGAGGCGTTAAGGGTGTGTAGCGTACACAATCTACAGGGTGTATGATGCTCAATAGACTAAAGCGTCGCATTTCTTTCTTATTTAAAAAAAATTTTTATTTTCTAAATAGAAACCTTTTTTATGCAATATTAATTACAAAATTGTGGTGTGCCTTTGGTAGGCAAGCTCATGGAAATAGTTAGGCTGTGAAAAGAACCACCGTGAATAACGCTTAGAAGGCTGTTACTATATCATAAAATAACGCTAAGCGAAAAACAGGTGNCAAGTGGAAGAGGTGAAAGAATTTGTATACTTGGGATCTAAATTTACAAAAGATGGAACATGTTATGAAAAAAAAGTTACATAAATTTAGCTCAGAGTTCACGTTGGCATATTTCACACGTTAATTTTTTTCATGGGCTTATTGTCTCAAAAGGCCAGACTGGCAGTGCATGCTGGAGTGTTGGTGTCAACATTTATGTATGGTAGTGAAAGTTGGGTATGGCAGAAGAATCACAAAAGTAAAATAAATGCGGTAGAGATGAGAGCGTTGAGAAGCATGAGTGGATTAAAACTGAGTGACAGAGTAAGAAATAGTGTGATAAGAGAACGTTGTGGTATAAAAGAAGACGTAGTGACTAAAATTGAGAAAGGTATGCTTAGATGGTTTGGGCATGTAGAGAGAATGAATGAAAGGAGACTGACAAAAAGGATTTATGAGTCAAGAGTGAATGCAAAAGTTGGAAGGGGAAGACCAAGGCGAACGTTCATGGACCAAATCCAGGACATTTTAAATAAGGGCCAGGTTAAGAGTACTCTAAACCGACGAACTTGTATGAAAGGTTTAATGAGAATGAAAAAAGCGAAGGAGATATGCGAGGATCGTGGCAAGTGGAAGGACGTGGTCTCTGCCTACCCCTATGGGAATGAGGCGTGATGCTATGTGTGTATGTATGTATGTTCATTGTCTATTGGGGATACTTGTCTACACTTGTATAATACGATATGTAGTAGTATAATAGATATGTATATTACATATTCGAATGTTTCTTAAAAATGTTGTTAAATCTCGTTACGTTCGTTAGGAATAATATCCGAATCATTTTCTGACTTGGCAATATAAGAAAATTAAAATCTATATGTGTACAAGTATCGTGATTGCCATTATTCGACTCTATAACTACTCAAGCAATTTTGAAGATTCGTTTATTTCATTTTTCTGAATTTGTTCTAACTTAGGTCATAGGATAGATTTTATTTCAATATTTTTTGTTACATTAAAGTGTACACAGACGAAGTTGCATTGAACAGTTATCTATATTTACTAATTTATGTCGGGTTAGTAAGTAGCAGCCCATTGACGTCCCACTGCTGAGCACAGGCCTCCTCACTCATAGGATTGCTGCTCATAGGTACCACGCTGCTCCACTCCCGATAGGCAGGCATAATACACAAGTGCACCCTTATACCCTTGTGACGACCTCGCTGGCGCAGTGGTGCGAGTATTCGCTTTGCTAGCGGAGGTCCCGGGTTCGATCCCCGGTAGGACGAATTTAGGAAATTGTATTTTCTAATTTGTCTGAGTCTGGACTGGTGGGAGGCTTCGGCCGTGGCTAGTTACCACCCTACCAGCAAAAACGTACCGCCAAACAAAGAGATTTGTGTTCCGGCACGATGCTGTGTAGAAACCGTAAGGGGTATATCGCCTCTTAACAGATTAGCGCGCTTCCATCTTAGACTGTATCATCACCTACCATCAGGTGAGATCACAGTCAAGCGCTAAACTGTCAGCAATAAAAAAAAAAATATCCAATGTGACGGGAATCCGACACGACCTGTGAGAGATTAGGCGCAGGAACAAGGGCTTAACGTGTTCTCCGAGGCACGGGGGTGGATCACACCGCCAACTTCCCAACTTCAACCAAATGTTAACAGAAAACTCAATATTGATTTTTGAATTGGCCTGGGACTCGAACCCAGGACCTCATGTCCTTAGTCGAACATGCTAACCGCTAGACCAATGAGGCCGTATGTCGGGTTACAAGGCAATAATACGTCTCAGTTTCGGTGCGTTGTTATAATGCTAATATTGACACATGACATAAAGACATGAGGTGGGATCGAGTCCCGGAATTATAAATGGAAATTGAAGTTTTTATTAAGATTTTCTCAATATTTGCCCGAAGTTAGGAAATTGGAGGTCTGCTCTACCCCCGTGCCTCAGAGAGCATGTTAAGCCGTCGGTCCTGCGCCTGATCTCTCTCCAGTCATGTCGGATTTACATCACATCGGACTTTCAGAGTGAAGGAATAGAGAGTGCAATTGTGTATTATACCTGCCAATCAGCAGCGGAGCAGCGTGGTGTGTTAACATATTGGGCTGTAGACATAGAGTTCTGACTCCAAGAGTCAAACCCAGAACTTGGAGTCAAGCAAATTCAAAAATCATGAAAGAGTTTTCTATAAAGATTTTCTCAAGATTTACTTGAAGTTGTGCAGTTGGTGTTATGCTCCATCCCCGTGCCTTGGAGAGCACGTTAAGCCGTCGGTCCTGCGCTAGATCTCTCTTCGGTTGTCACATCGGACTATGAGAGTGAAGGAATAGAGAGTGCACTTGTGTAATATGCTTGCCATCATGCAGTGGAGCTGCGTGGTGGATCTATGCTCTAATAACCCTTTCTCCAATAAATGAGGAGACCTGAGCTAAGCAGTGGGACATTAACGGGCTGCTACTCACCTTATAAGTCTTCAACAAATTTTGCACATTTAAAAATAATATTTTTTGTTAAGTCTGCAACAGTCTTGTCGTACGTGTATAAAGAGCCATTTGATGTCCTCGTCATTTACTTGAACATTATATCAGGCTTTCACAGCGCCTGGTGTTCTCTTTAAATTAAATCAAGGAGCATCTAACTGATTCATTACAATCATTATACGTCCAACAAATTGCGGTTGGAATTTCTAGTAGCGCATTATTAGTGTCTTGCGCTTACAATAAAGTTTAATGAGAACCGTAATGCCCTGTTATATTCTGTGGCAGGTGTTTTAATGGGGCTTTAAATTTTATGATTAGCTGATGGCGTTACCACTGTAGGTTTATGCGTGAGATATTTCTGTTTAAATTATTAGGTCATAATGTTCATCTGATAAAACAATTATATTGTAGATTAGTATAAATTTGCGACCTTATCCTCGTGCAATCTTTTTATTCTCATCAAAATCAACCTCGTGATTAGTTTGCCCATTATTAAAAATTTACTAGCGGTTTGGAAAGTTGATTCTATTTACAGGAAACTAGAATAGAACTCAGTAGTAACTCTTTTAGCTACAATTTTTGTCGGTTACATTTAGCTTATTGGAATCAAATACAATCATTGTTGTCCCTTAAACAAAATTCAACGCTATAATATGCCTTTGGTATAAGAATATTTTTGAGATATTTCATAAAATTATATAGAGCTAACGCAAAAGTGATTGCCATATCTTTTTAAAAATGCGTATTCTTCGGATGAATGACGTCTGATTCTTTTTTACCATGTGATGTTGCGTTACAATTTTGTTTTGTATCTCGTAATAAAATTATAGTACGCTTTTTGACTATATAAATGATTATTGTTACGTACATATAAAATGTTATTCAGGACATATTTATGACCATAATGTTAGAAGGAGCCTGTAAAACTGCTAATGTGAAATATAACGTTTTTAAATTGCACGAACGTTCTGTTTGAGTTGCAGAAGGTAATCATATGTATAAGTAAGCTGAGTAGCAGCTTTTTAACGTCCAACTGCTGGGTACAGGTCTCTTATAGGAGGGTGTATTTAGAGCATAGACCACGCCGTTTTACTTCTAATTGGCAGTGTATGCAAACCCCAGATTTGCACCCGAAAGATGCAGGTTTCCTCACAATGTTTTTCTTCCCCAAAAAGTGCAATGATAATCTGAAAAGAACAATCATGCTACCCAAGTTTCGTTTACAAAGGGAAACTTAGTAGTTTCAAATCAGCAACTTCTGTAAACCAGAATCCACGTTGCTCACCACTAGGTCATTCTAGCGTCTAGGGTAATTGTTATACTCTCTACTTAATCCCGAAATATTATTATACAAGTTCTGAATAAGGATGTTCTTAGACATACATAATTTCAAGAGACGAAGAATCTTTCGAAATGATGTATAAAAATCAACAAGTTGTCTCTTACAAGCTTGGGCCATTACGACCTTTCATGTGATACCACAAACGCTTTCTAACCCGTAAGATCTTACTTTGTTGAATGATTTACGCATTAACTTGTATAATAACCATGAATCTTCAAAATACATCATTCCATTAACTGGCTAAGTTAATAACAAAGTTATCAGAGCAGGAAATGCAGATAACTTTGAACTAAAATCCAGTGCTTCAGTTAATACTATTAACAACTTTGGAACTTCGTCGTATCGCTTTGACTAACTTTTACAAACCTTTCGTGGCGGAATGTAGGTATTTAATTAAGTTGTTACTAAGATTTCATACTATTTTCGTGGCCTGTGACTCGTAATTATTTTGCTATAGGAGAGTACGGTTTCTATTTCTGGTAGACTAAAATAAGAAAGTCTATTTTCAGATTTGTATGACCTGGTGGAAGCTGTGTCCTGTGGTCAGATAATGAACATAAGAAAATATATCATTTGCAAAGAAGAAAGACGTTTATAGACTAAGAAATCAAAATGATTATAACTAGCTATTTTTTAATTTCTTCTTCTTTACACCTTCCCTTTCTACAATAGTTACCAAGTTATGTAACATGGATGTTATATAGAGCTTATTTTGTATGTAACAATGAAAAGCAATCAACTTTTTTCTAGCTACGTTATTAAACAAGAATGTAGCGAATTTTTTTTCCAGGATTTTTGTTTGATGAGGATACAGCAATCAGGAACATCTCTGTAAAGTCTGTGTTGTATAAAAAAATAATATACTTCATGATTATTCGATTTTTGTTGCGATTACAATGCGTGAACTTTTTTCTTGAATTGATACCTAAAAGCTAAAAATAAGATGCGCATAACATTTAGAATGAAAGAAATAAATGTTAATTTAACATGTAATAATTACGAATAAAATTAAAACATAATAATTTATTTCATATAGATATATTGTTAGTTTGGTTAGTATCATGTTAATATATAGACTATTGAGTTTTATTTGTAGGAAAAAAAGTCTTATAGTTAAAATAACTTCTTAGTAAGTTAATGTAAGACCATCTTCATTGTATTTTCATTTACCATCAATAGATATCGTATTTAAACGATAATCTTTATGTAATTAAAAAAAAATCGCATGTGAAATGTACATACATATTCCAAACTCAATAAAACGTTTCTACCTATGTCTGTTGTAGACTTTTAAATCGTCTAACCGATACACTCCTAATCAGTTTTAAAGATAGTTTTGAACAAATAAACAAACAAAAAACTTTGCAAAGCGAGTATGCAATAAAGATGGTCATAAAACGCGGATTTCCTTATATGTAGTAATTGTAAACCTATTTATACACACCACTTACGTTCTCTCTCCTTTCTTTTCCGGTTCTCCTTTCCTTTTACCAAATTCTGAATAATTGTACATCTATTTTAGCGTGGTGTTCAATAAAGCATATTATGTAATTATTTCCATTTAAATGGAAACGGCGCAAGTACATCTAATTTAACTACTTACATTTAATTTAAAATTTATTTATTTATATTTATATTATACATACATATACATATATCTCACGTAATGGAGAGATGTTGCTTAACCTTGAATTTGAAGGAAACCTTACGGAGTTTTTTATTTCTTATATATTCAGGTAGAGTATTATAAAGATGTGAAGCTAGAATATATATTTTTTTTGATGTGACCGTGAACTTTTTTATTTATTTATCAAACTAAATGAATTTTACAATGATCTTATACCTACTTCACAATTTAAAAACTTTAGACTATTGCTCATGAAATATAAATATAACTTATATATGTTTTGCTTACAATAATTCAGCATTCTGTTCTGGATTCAGCAGGCAGCCATCCTAGCTAGGTTATTCAACAACCCGTGTTAAGGATGACTGGCTCCTTTCCCCACTCCGGCCAAAGGGTTATATTTATAAATCTATAATTACCATATATTGCTTTACAATACGAGATGACATAACATGTGTAATATAAAATAATGGAAGTAGGAAATATAAGAATTCTGTATTATTAGTATGTATATTTATTATATACGAGTATAGTAATATGGGTTCGAGTCCCGGGTCGGGCCAATTCAAAAATCAATATTGAGTTTTCTATTAAGATTTTCTCAATATTTGGCCGAAGTTGGGAAGTCGGCGGTGTGATCCACCCCCGTGCTTCGGGGAGCACGTTAAGCCGTCGGTCCTACGCCTGACCTCTCTCCGGTCGTGTCGAATTCTCGTCACATCGGACTATGAGAGTGAAGGAATAAAGAGTGCACTTGTGTACTATGCCTGCCAATCCTCAGTGGAGCAGCGTGGTGGGTCTATGCTCTAAAAACCTTCGCTCGCTCAAGTGAGGAGGCCTGTGCCCAGCAGTGGGATGTTAATGGGCTGCTACTTACTTACTTACTATAGTAATATGCTGTCTATTAGTGTAAGGGTGCATGTGCATATATTAAAGTGTAAGTATTTGTGTGTTTTTATGTCATTTTTTTCAGTAGAGGTATTCAATAGGATATTCCGTTTCTTCATATGACTTATCCATCAAAAATATAGTTACGGTTTTTTGCATTGGTTAATTGTCAGTTTATGGATATATATATATATATATATAAAAGAATTAATTTTGTTGTACAGAAGGGGAGCCAAGTAAAGAAAAAATCGTTTCGTAAAAGTCAGTTGGACCCTATTTAGCGTGCAAACTTTATTCGTCCGGGAATTTGATGAAGCAGAATAAGGTGTGTTCTTGTGTTGAAGGATAATATGCAGAATAAATAGTTGTCATACAGTAAGGACTTCACAGGTTTTTGTAAAGGAATCTGGTCGAAAAAAGTTTTGGAAGAAATGTAGCTACTTTTAATATTGCTCTTTCGGCAATTTCTAGAGGTTTTAAGGTAGTTTTAGCCGCACCGCCCCAAGATGAGATGCAGTATGTTAATATGTAACGAAGGGACTATTTTCATAATAAAGATTGTATATAACTACAATATTCCTCATAGTGCAACGGAAATGGAAACGTTGCGAGAAACAGCTAGTGCAGCATAAATCTACTGAAATAATTCCACCCCATTAAATTAATTGAATTTTAAAAGGACGCACAATGTTCCCGGTGCAAAAGAGATTAATTACAGATCGTCGTTTTTAATTAGTTTCGTAATTAACAGCGCATGCTTTCCGCGC
Source organism: Elymnias hypermnestra (assembly GCA_015832385.1). Taxonomy (NCBI): domain Eukaryota; kingdom Metazoa; phylum Arthropoda; class Insecta; order Lepidoptera; family Nymphalidae; genus Elymnias; species Elymnias hypermnestra. The sequence goes on along the minus strand of JACTOM010000874.1, from coordinate 3,143,032 downwards.
GAACTAAAATAAATTACTTTTTAATACAATCACGCAGCGGACTTTGATTAAATTGCTACAGTATTTCTCGGTTGCTTCAGAATTAGGACACTCTTATTCACGCGTAATTTAATTACGAACAAATTTACTCACTGTGAATGGCTAAGAAAGGATTATACGGACAAATAGTTGGGATTATAAATATAAATAGTAAATTTGATTACCGTGAAATAACAGTTAACATAATATTATAAAAAATACCAACTCACATTAACTAACAACTTTTCTTCACTCCACTAATGAAATATACATAACGTGCTATCTTCTCTATGTCGTATACTTCATGTTTGAAGGTCGTGTCCGTATTTTGGTGCCTGCGTCAGTTTTTTCACCGGTGCTTTCCACCCTATTCGGTCCTCGGCTTTCCTAATGGCAGCAACAAATGGAATACCTGTAAATGCTTTTATTTGGTAGGACCAGCGGCTAGGTGATCGGCCGCGTGGTCTTTTGCTCTCTACCTTGCCAGTAACTATTAACTTGTCTAAGTTATAGAATTTATCAGATTTATTGATTTCGCGTGTTACAGATACGGCCACTCCATTTCCATTTTCGGGGTCAGAGAAATAGACAGTGCAACCTGTTGAGCATGTGTAGAAACCAGAGCATATGAGCCTCTGTTAATCCAATTACTTGTACATAACTTGCACTATACTAAGAATTACTTCAGTATTTAAATTTATACAATTTAGCACGAATTCTCCTAAAACAGCTATTTCACGAAACACAGCTTGAAAGACTAACTCATACAATTGATCCACTTGTTAAAATTACCTCATATTGCATAACACTTCATAATATTACACCATGATTTTTGGTATTTTAAAGTGTTGTCTCTGTATTACTCCCAACATCCCAGAGCTGTCTGTCTTTCGTTATTTACTTCGGAGAGTGTGCGCAGGAACTGTACGATCTTATTCCTCCCTAGTTGGCATCGGTACATAGTGGACATCCCACGACTCCGTACCAAGCGTTTTGCGTGGTGATGTTTCTTATTTGCCTAAAATAATGAAAATGCTACCAAAAAACATTCCACGCAGACGAAGTCGCGGGTTCAGCTAATATACTGTGAGTTTTTTAATTTTTCTCTTAAAGAGTGAAGCATGTGATCCTAATTTTTACACACACACACACACGTATATATACAATATGTAATAAACTAGTATATATATGTATACAGTAGTTTATTTAAGTATCAAACGTAATAAACACAATATGATTTGACATGATAACATTAGCACTGCAGACGCAGAGCTTCGGGCGGTGTGTTATTTTTTATTGGGAACGGTCCCGTATGGCGGCGAAATAAAAAATCTAATTTTCTATATATTGAGGTGGTCCCCAAATGGAGGCAATATCGGAGTGCTGATTTGTCGGTCCACTGAATATTGCTCTGGCGTTGATTCAAATCGGTGCGAATTGTGGGAAATTGATGTGTATTTATAGATCTACCCTACATCCCGTGTATTTCTGAACGTGAAGTTCTTAAATTTCGTTTAATTATTATATAAATCATGTACATAATAATAATAATAAAAAAAATCAAAATCATAATATTCTTTATTCAAGTAGGCTCAAAAAGGACTTTTGAATCGTCAGTAGTCTGTCCATTGGTAACAAACATACCACCGGTTTGGAAAATTGAATCCGCTGAGAAGAAACCGGTAAGAAATTCAACGGTTACTCTTTTAAAGATAGTTTGTATGCTACAATGTGTAATACGAGTATATTGCTTCTGTGAGCAACTGGAATCAAATCCAAACATTTCTATCGCTTAAATAATCCTCAACATTATAATATACCTTTTGTAAATGGATGTTTCTGACGTACTTCTTAAATTTATGTGGAGGCAAATCTGAAACTGATTAAGGTATCTTATTAAAAATGCGTATGCTCAATCCGACAAATGATTTCTGAACCTTCTTAACTCTAAAATATGAAATTACAAGGTTTTGTTTCTTGTATTAAAATTGTGTATATCACTTTTCTTATTGAATACATGTATATTATCACGGATATATAAGATATTATTAAATATAGATTGCGATGGTACTGTGAGAATTGATGTTTATTTTAAATTTATCACATAGAGAAACACGAAATCCTAATCGATATATGGCCCGTATTGGTTTTTTTTTAAATAAATATAGTTTCAATGTCCCCCGCCTTACCCCATAACAGTATGCCGTAAGACATAATGCTATGAAAATAAGCGAAATACATCATTTTGGCAGTTTCAACAACAGTGTAACTTTTCTAAAAGCAAATGCAGCGGAACCAAGTTTACTTAATAATTATTTTAAATTTGTTTTCATATCATTGTCCTAGTAGTATTTGAGAACTGTATATTAGTTGTAATATTTTTGTACGTTTCATATTTTGCATTGATGATAAAGCAGGGACTATTACTGATTTTTATCGCGTATAATTAAAAAGCGAACTCAAATTCAAAATATCTTCATTCAAGTAGGCCTAGTACTGCATATTTGAATCGTCAAATATAATTTTTTTCCAAACATTGATTGTAATGTACGTCTGATGATAGTAATAAAGTTACGAGGGTTCCTTCACGTCCTGCCCTGAGAAGAACCCACAACAAACTCAGTCGTGTATTTTGTAATTTTTTTTACGATGATTACAATATCATATTAGTTTATTATATTAAAATTTAAATACGAGCAATTCGTTTATTCCCACGCTATTGTCTTAGTAATCTTGCAAATTTTAGTATGATTTATCAATCAGTTTTCTTTTAACAAGGACTTTGAAATTATTTAACGACATCTCCAGAACAACTTCTGGGAGTTTATCATAAAAGTACAGTTAGATAAATAAGACCTAAATTACTGTAGAGTTGTATTATGTGTTAAATTATATCATTATCTATAAACACGTATATCACATAGGGTTTGTTTTAAACATGCATATATTTATTGAATACATCTTTATGACAGAAAATTCATATGATAAACCACAAAATATTGATTAAATTTATTTTATTCCTATTGTAGCATAACTAAAATTTCGATTGCTTTTTATTTGGAGTTTCGTTTAAAAATATAACGTGAATACTCCCGATTTTCCGAAATATTCTTTTGTCTTTCCAACGAAATCGGTTTGGTTCATCTCGGTTGGATGGTTTCAATGTTTATAACGGACTTGAAACAAATTTTGTGTCCAAATCAAAATATTTTTTATGCAATTAGTGTTAAAAATATATGTTGTGTTGTCATTTATCTGTCTGTAGTGAAAAAATCTTTTACCTGTTACTAAAGTTGATCCAATTGAGAAACCGGCAATAAATTCGGTTGAAATTCTTTTAAACATAGCTTTTAAAAATAATTTCTGCATAGCATTCGCTTTCGTGTGTAACTGGAAGCAAATCCTAACATGTTTATTCCTTAAACAATCTCCAACATTATAAATATACCTTTTGTATAAAGACGTGTTTAAAAGTATGTATGTGAATATGTAAACTGCCTCATTGGTCTAGTGGTTAGTTTGTACCACTACAGACATGAGGTCCTGGGTTCGAGTCCTGGGTTGGGTCAATTCAATAATCGATATTGAGTTTTCTATTTAGATTTTCTTAATATTTGGCCGAAGTTGGGAAGTTGGCGGTGTGATCCACCCCCGTGCCTCGGTGAGTACGTTAAGCCGACGGGAAAATAAACAACTACAAAATTAAAAAACATTTAAACCTAATTGCAAAACTATATAACACTATACACTATACTATATATATTAAACTACACTATACGCTATCCTATACTTATTACTACAAACAACATTAGTCAAATTTTGCCGCAGCGACGTTGTCTGCCCCCCACCTAGGTGCTGGAAGTGTAAATGTTTAATTACTGTCTTTTTGAAGAGTCAGCAAGTGCAACTTGACCTTTCTCTTAAAAGAACCAGTTGATTGAGTGGCACGAATTGGGGGAGGTAAAATATTCCAGCACTTAGTGGCGGCAAATTTGAAACTTCCCCTAAAGGCGGCTGATCGAGGTATTAGTATTGAATGCTCTATACGGTAAATTTTGGTGGCTTTTGTGCCTTCCAAGTAACCAGCTNGGATTATCTAGAAGACTGTCAAATAACATTAAACAAGTCCGTAGTCAGGTCGATGAAACTATTATATCTGAGTTTATTAATAATATCCAAAAAGTAACTGAAGATGTTCCCCCAGAAAATATTTATAATTATGACGAAACCAATCTCTGTGACGACCCCGGCAAACGAAAGGTCATATGCAGAAGGGGATCCAAATATCCGGAGACTATCGTAAATGCTACGAAAATAAGCTTCACAGTGATGTTTTGTGCCAACGCTGCCGGTGAAGCTATTCCACCCTACATTGTATTCAAAGCCGAAAATCTTTGGACGACTTGGACTAGAGACGGTCCTGAAGGTGCCCGTTACAACAGGACAAAGAGTGGGTGGATGGATTCTGCCACGTTTGAGGATTGGTTTCTTAATCATCTGTTGCCAAAACTCAAAAAAAAGGAAGGACGTAAGGTTATCATCGGAGACAACCTGGCATCGCACATAAATAAAAAAGTCTTGTCTGAGTGTGAGAAGTATGATATTGCCTTTGTATGTCTGCCACCACATGCCACACACATTCTTCAGCCATTGGATGTTGCTTATTTTCGTCCACTAAAGTGCAAGTGGCGCCAAATACTACTTAACTGGAAGAATAGTCAAATGGGCAGAAAATTACAGACGACGCCTAAAGATCAGTTTCCACGACTGTTAAAAGAAGTGTTAGATTCACTAACCTCAACCAAAGAAGATTTGATATCCGGTTTTAGAAAATCAGGCATATACCCAATAAATAAAGAAGAACCCTTGGCGAGGCTTCCGAATCAAGACCGGATTTTAAATTCAGAGCTTGTTGGAAATACTTTCATAAAAAAATTAGAGCAATCTCGGTTCCAAAATACCATCTTAGGTGCAGATAAGAAAGAAAGGAAGAAGAAACTGAATGTACCTCCAGGTCTCTCCATCAGTGCTTCAGACGTTCTTCAGGCAAGTACTTCCGGTGTTAAAGTAACCAAAAAAAATAAAACGATAACCAAAAGTAGACCACGGCACAGCTTGTCGTCATCTTCTAGCGAAAATGAGTCTACCATTACTTTGGCATCTTCTACAGAAGACCACATATTGGCGCTTGATGACTCTGAAGATGATGTTGCCATGAGCAATATTGTTCAGTTACATGGCTGGATGCAATCAGAACTTGATGACATCTCGACTGCTGAAGGAGCACAAGATGCTACGCGCTCAAAAATGGAATCGCGAGACTTCCCGACAGTTGAGGAGAATAAACCGGTTCTAGCATGCTCTGCCAATAATATAGTAACTGGAGATCATGTCTTAGTAACATGGAATTCACGGAAATATCCTGGTCAGATTTTGTCAACGAATCAAGAAGGTGCTTTTGTAAGCTGTTTAAAGCGAGGAAAATCATTTTGGCGCTGGCCCATGATTAAAGATGAGCAACTTTACAGCTGGGACCGTGTAGTTTGTAAGATCAAAGATCCTAAATTAATGAAGAAGGGCTGTTTTTCTATCCCTGAAATGGATAATCCACAATAATTTGATTAAGCTGATTGATTTTTGTTTCTCATAAGTACCTAACTTTATTACTGTTACCAAAGCTAGGTAAAAGAGTTCTACTTTATTAGTTATAATTTTTTAATGCCATCCTGTTTTGATTGTTCCTATAACGTTATTTAAGTTACCTAATTAAGACTGAATATGAAACTTATAAGACTTCATTAATAATTATAAGAAAATTGTAAGAGTTTACAATAAAAGTTGATTTTCTTTATATAAATCTTTTCATTAATACTTTAGCTTGCACTTAGCGATGGTTACATTGCCCTCCGGCGTAAATTAAGCACATTTTTCTTCTGCACAAATCCGTGGACTAATGTAACCCGCTCCATGGAACAAAATAGGCCCAAACATAAAGTTTAAAAAAAATAGAATTGTCATGAATTTCATTCCAATTAGGATATTTATATTATTTAATATACTCTCGAGTTTCTGTAAAAAAAAATACAAATCTTTAATTTCAATAGAAACCAATTTATAGCACCATGATCAAAAAATAATTAAAAAAGAGACAAAGTAACCCGCAGTTACGGTATTAAAAGCGTCTAAAATTAGTACAAATAATTTATTCAAATCTGAAATGACGAATAGTATATAAAAATGTCAAGTGTTTTATGTCAATATTAGAGATATTAATTAAATTTTGTTTTTGACTGTAAAATTTACAAAAAATTAATTAATGAAATATTTTCATTACACATTTTATGAAAGATAGTATATTAAATTATTAAAATGACGAGTGGCAAATTAAAATGTCACATGTTATTTGTAAATATTAAAACAACCTAATATTCAAACGAATTAGCATAAAAGACGCTGCACATTTTCGTGACGCTAATCACGCGTTTCATGCGTCTAAAGAAGTTTCACATCAAAAATTCAACAAAATCGGTCCAGCTGTTTTGGAGGAGTTCAGTGACATAAATAAGCACATAAGAATTATGTACATAAAGATAAGTAAAATTGAATTAATATAATTGGAATGATTTTATTGAAGTGATATGTTGAAAATTATGCGAATGGAATTTAAACTTTATAGATTTTGGATACTCATGTAGCCGTAACTGCTCAGAGTTCTTTTGACAACGTAGTTTTCATTTAATACGAGTTTTATCGTAACTTTTTTTAAATACTTTTTTATATAAATATACGTTCTATAAAACATAATGCCGAACACGGGTTTGTCAATTTTGATATGAATACATAATTATGAAAGGAAAGAAAAATACGTTAATTATACAAGAAGTAACAAAATAATTTTCCTCATTTCCCTTTCCGACTCGTTGGTTTTATCCGAGTGAACGTAATTTCAGCTTTTTATGAAAAAAATACGAATAACAGGAAAATTTCTGAATTTGATAAGCATTGTATTGATTGACTCCACAAGGACGGACAATGTTGCCGATGATTAAATATTGTAGTCGCGTTTGTAATAATATCTGTAATTGACAGAGTTTGCCTTTCGGGCAAATTAATATCCATTCAGCTTCAAAATAAATACGTTGAAATTATTATATTTGATTGAAAACACAAATATATAAAGGTAAATAAAAAATTTAATGTCAAAGAATCAAATTTATTTACTTCATCCAAATGAAACACAGTAGTACTACACAGAGGCCATTGTCTGTTTGCTTCGATTAATCTAGGGAAAACTTGGACCGATTTCGATTTTTCTTAAGCTATCAAATACCAGTTATTAAGGAGTAACGTACACAAAACAATTACATGTTATGAGGTCACCCCGATTTGTTTTACCTCAACTGATGGTAAGTATACATAGTATAGTTTATGTATTTCGATAAATTACCATTATAAATGGCAACAACAACGACAAACATAGAAATTAATAAAACAAGTATTAAATAAAGGCAAACAGGAAAATTCTCACGCACATAAATGCACTGTTAGTCTCGGGGGCTAAGTGTTTATAAAAGAAAACACTACACTGGATAGAAACTTAGTTTATTGTTTATTTATTTATTTATTTATTTATTTATTTATTCTTATTGCACACAAACATACAGATTTTGAAAGAAAACACTAACAAATTTATAGATAAGAGTGTACAAAGGCGGTCTTATCCCTTAAAGCGATCCCCTCCAGACAACCTTGGAGATAGTAGCCCATGAAATTACTGGGTAAGTGCAATAAAACATCCTACTATAATTTCTACAACTAGAAATGCAAGTACACACACATACATACACACATACATATACATACATAGATATACAAATACATACACATATATTCAAATAATTATACAGACTACATAAATACATACATACATATATGATTTAATAGACATACATACACATTTAAATATACAAACGTAATTATTGTGCACTACTAAGATAAAATTCTTTCAAACGTCTCTTGAAGATAGTCAAGGATTCAGATTGTCTAATCAATCGTGGAAGATCATTCCACAAATTCACAGCTTTAATCGTGAAGGAATTCCAATAGCACATCGTCCGACAATGAGGAGTATTAAGTTTCAAGTCACCATGCGAGCGCAATTGTAAACGATTATCTCTTTCCGTAAAAGTAAAGCGTGATTTTAAATATGATGGTGTGTGGGGGTAAAAAAGTATGGAATACAGGAGAGCAAGAGCATGTAAATTTCTGCGCGATCGGATTGGTAGCCATTTCAGCCGAGTGCGATAATGAGAGACATGATCATATTTTCGAAGGCCAAAGATAAACCGAATGCAGAGGTTTTGTAGTGTTTCTAGTTTGTTAAGTAAATTCTCGGATAAATCCAAATAACACACATCAGCATAATCTAATATGGGTAAAACGAGCGAGTTAGCTAAGACAATTTTTGTCTTAATAGGTAAGAGATTTTTCCATCTTCTCAAGGATCCAATGGTTGCAAAAACCTTACGACTTAACTCCTTGACCTGTGGCACCCATGTTAGAGAACTGTCGATGATTACGCCAAGATTTTTAATTGAATCGCTTATTGGAATGACAGTATTATTAAGAACTATAGGTGGCATGGTATCCGGATTGAGCTTAGCTAACATTTTGTTGCTACCAAAAATAGCTATTTTAGACTTATTTGGATTTATGATTAAGCCGTATGACTTGCACCAACTAGAGATTTTAACTAGCTCTGCATTCATAGACCATAGTTTATATGGTTTTATAATTCTTACAACTTTGACAGTTTACTAGAATCACTTAAGTCCGCGACTCGCGAGAACCTTTTCAAAAGTTCTATCGGCAACTATATTGGTCAGGACCTTAGTCTTATTAATAGTCCAGACCGCCAGGCAGAAATTAGGTCCGTAGTCTTGGACAGTAATTCGACTAATTACCAGAACAACTAACTGTTTGAGACAGGGCTACGGGTTTTATAGCAATATATCGCTGACTGATTGTTTACATCTTGACTGACATAGCAGTCGATAGTTGAAGGTACGCATATACACACAGTCATAATTTACTCACACGACAGACATACTCCTACACGTACTCTTACGCACAGATTCATTCACACACGTACGCGCAAACTCATACACACGTACTCAGTCACACAAAAATACACAGACGCCGCACACGCACGTACCATTCCATATGTATTCCGTACCATCTTAGAATAAGTAAAATAGTATTGTTAAAGTTAACATTTGCAAGTTGAGTTTTTCTTTGGATACTCTTTAAATGTAAATGATATGGTGAAGCGGGCTCTTCTGTCACAAGATTTTCATGCTTATTGGAAAGGCCCTTTCTTGGGAAATGCGTTTAGACACGAACGCCGTCCTACAGGTTAGGAGTGTGGGACTCGGCGAGGGAAAAGAGCTCGCAATACTAAAACCCAGTGGAACCCTCTTCATCCGTATCTGAGGCACCAGGTGTTCAACTTTCGCATTCGTCCCTGGTAACTCAGATGAGTCCAACTGAGGATTCAAGGAGGCGGAAAACAGACACGCGCCGCCTAGTACCCTGCCTCCTTCGGCGGTGAGCGGGAGCATCCGCTGTATTCTCCCTCTCTCATAGGCTTCCTTAAGTGAGACTACGGTCTCGCAGAAGTAGGATACTCCGGCCCACATCCTATCATTGGAGAGCATCGCACCGATAATGATCCCCAGCCAGAGGTCACCGCCAATCAGCGCCACCAGTAGGTGACGTTGAGGTCCCCAGGCTTTATTGGAAGGGCCCTGCCATGGACACAGTATTGTTACACCCAAGAAAAGAGCAATAAACGATTTTTTATTTTTCTTAGTTCATAAATAACTTATTACTGTTTACTCGTATTTCATGCTATTGCTTAGCTTTAGTCCTCTCCCCCCCTCTTTAGCCAAAGTCGAGATTAGGCGGGGATACTCTATATTACATATCTTATCATAGTTCACAGAGATTTAAAACAGTCTAAGATGGAAGTGCGGTGACCTATTAAAATTTACATTTTACAGTTACTTCAAGCATCGTCCTGGAATGCATAAGGTTTTGCTTGGCGAGACATCTGTACTAATCATAGCCAAAGATTTTCACTAGTCCAGACCCAAAGAGATTAGAAAATGCAATTTCCTAAATTTATCCTGTTGGAAATAGGACCGACGTTTACATCATCTTGTTAGTTAATGTGTTCTTGACAACTGCGGTTGCAACGGCTAATGTTAAGCTTGCAAGTAAACGCCAACAGAAGATTTAATTTGACAGGTCCATGGTCGATAGGTGACCTGCTGCCTGCTCTGGTGCCTTCCATCTTCATCTTTGCTTGAACCGAGTTCTTCCAAAGCAGAAGCATTTGTATGAAACTCGATCCATGATATTCCCAACAACTCGATAGCCAGCACCTAATTTTCAGTGTGTTTTCTCTATTCGTTATTTATCAAATCTACATAGCATCACGCCTCATTCCCATAGGGGTAGGCAGAGACAACATCCTTCCACTTGCCACGATCCTTGCATATCTCCTTCGCTTCTTTCAATCTCATTAAACCTTTCATACAAGTTCGTCGGTTTAGAGTACTCTTGACCTGGCCGTTATTTAAAATGTCCTGGATTTGGTCCAGGAACGTTCGCCTCGGTCTTCCCCTTCCAACTTTCGCATTCACTCTTGACTCATAAATCCTTTTTGTCAGTCTCCTTTCATTCATTCTCTCTACATGCCCAAACCATCTAAGCATACCTTTCTCAATTTTAGTCACTACGTCTTCTTTTATACCACAACGTTCTCTTATCACACTATTTCTCACTCTGTCACTCAGTTTTAATCCACTCATGCTTCTCAACGCTCTCATCTCTACCGCATTTATTTTACTTTTGTGATTCTTCTGCCATACCCAACTTTCACTACCATACATAAGTGTTGGCACCAACACTCCAGCATGCACTGCCAGTCTAGCCCTTTGAGACACCATCTGGCTATTCATAAAAGCATGCAGAGCACCATTTACCATATTCCCTGCATTCACTCTCCTTTCGATATCACTGTCACATGTTCCATCTTTTGTAAATTTAGATCCCAAGTATACAAATTCTTTCACCTCTTCCACTTGTTCCCCATCTATCAAAATATTGCCATTCATCATAGATTCATCTCGTTCAAAAAGCATAACTTTCGTTTTGTTTACATTCACTTTCATTCCTTTCCCTTTCAAAGCTTCATTCATAATATTTAGCATCTCCTGAAGCTCGTTAGCGGATGACGCAAGTATTACTTGATCATCAGCGTAGAGTAAACATTTGATGAGTAATTCATTCATTCTTAACCCATACATACATTCTTTTAAATCTGTCAAACATTTATCCATGAAAAGGTTGAACAGCCATGGTGACGCAACACATCCCTGTCGAACACCTCTTTCGACAGGAAACCACTCCGTGTATCAAATCTATTATTCTAAAATTATAATTAAGCACTTCAAACCCGTGAGTAATAAAAAAAGGCCGTCGCTGTGTTATTACATGTAATTCGTCACAGTATTATTCTCTTGGTAGTGCATTCTGAAAAATTCAAACTAACAAGCTTCATACAATCCTCCCCCTCCAACTACCAGAGACACTATTAATTCCCGACACTCTTAAATTTACTCACTTCAATACCACTTTTTGATTATAATTGCTACAGATGTTTGAAAACGTTAATTATGATGTTTATTAGGCTTGCCTGATAAACATCATAATTAACGGATAAAGCCATTTTATGATAAACATCATAAAATGGCTTTCTAAGATGTTATTACATAATGTAAAGAATTACTTACATGATAAAAAGGATGGGAGTTAATAGATTGCTCTCATATTTATAAAATAAATTATTACTATATACATACCTGGGACATATAGTCCAGCTAGGTAGATTCCATTTCGAAATGGAGGTCAACCGCCGAATTCAACTCGGTTGAGCACCGTTCGAGAAACTACGCCAGATATTTTAGTCCGATATTCCTCAATGCCTGAAGATCAAAGTCTTCATGCAGTGCGTATTGCCAGTGATGACCTACGGTTCTGAGACGTGGTCGCTGACTATGGGCCTCAGGCGGAAACTCAATGTCACTCAGCGGGCGAAGGAGGGGGCTATGCTTAGAGTTTCTCTACGTGATCGAATCAAAAATGAACACGTGATCAAATCCGTAGCAGAACCAAAGTCATGCGAATCGCGAACCTGAAGTGACAATGGGCGGGGCACATAGTCCGACGGACCGATGGACGTTGGTGTCTGAAGGTGCTGGAGTGGCGACCACGCACCGGGCAACGAAGCGTAGGCAGTCCCCCCAAAAGGTTGACCGATGACATAAAGAGGGTCGCCGGTAGCCGATGGAGTCAGGCAAGAATGGGCCTTGTAAACTTCATTACTTGTGACCTATGTCCAGCAGTGAAATAGACCTTGAAATGTCCCACATACGAACATACGATTTTCTTGTTAATAAATATAAAATTCATCTTCGATGTGGAACGTCCAGCTTCTCCAGGTTCAAAATATTTCGTAGGCAAACTATTCATTTCCAGCTATCACACAATCTATGACGGGCTTTTAAACAAGTCATGTTATACAACTATTATACTAATAGGGCAGTTATTGTACAATATAACAATAACAAGCATTTCGCAATTAAGAAATGGAAAAAAGATTTCAAATATTAACGAAGAAAAGTATCTGAACAATGGTTTCTTAACTTGGGGTCAGAGTCGAAAAGTGGAATCTTAAGAATTAATTTTGAACACAATGCTTTAAAAGAAATCAGTTTCATGACCTAGATATTATATTTCAATTTTATTTAAACTTGAACTATGTCTTCTTCATTGAATTATATTTATATTGAGTGCATTATTGGGGTAATGAAAACAACCTCGCATTTCTGGTAGAGATTAACGGGTTCGATACGCGTCAGGCCTAATTTAGGAATTTGTAATAACTATTTTGTTTATGTTTCGACTGGTAGGAGACTACGTTTCTTGTTACTTACTTAGCTCGTCAATTTATCAGCTAATGTGTGTCACTTTGTAAATTGTTTGCAAGTTTCCGGTACGAAGTTGTGTAAAAAATCATTAAGAAAGTTACTAACATGTTCGAACTATCTCATAACTTACCAGCATGAGAAATAAAAGCGTTAACCTGTATGCATTAAATACTACTTCTACACTTCAAAAAAAAAAAGCAGTATCAAAGTAAAGTGCCCCTCATGAGACATATTTTTGATGCTTGGGAAAGGTCCCAGAATGCACTAAGAATATTCAGTGACCTTCCAAAGGCTTTTGAATGAACATAGCACTCTCATTCTTAAATTAAGTCATTATGGTGTGAGAGATGGGGCGCTTAATTTGTTGAGTTCTTATATTCAAAATAGACTACAAAAGGTATTCGTAAATGGCGTAGAGTAGTAGGTATCACCGGTAAAAATGGGGTATCCCACTAGGATCAATACTAGGCCCTTTTTATTCTTAATATATATAAATAATTTAGTTTACCATGTGACAGACAAATGTGATATAGTGATATTTGCTGATGACACGTCCTTGTTATTTAAAATTGAAAGAAAATGGAACTCACTCGTCTCAAATTGGTTTTCAGTTAATAATGTAATATAAAAGTTGGCAAAGAATAAGTATGTTGAATTCACTTTACTAAATCTTTATTAAGATAAATTTATGTATTGTACTTAAGCTGTTATTTTTTATCTTTATCAAAAACCAAGACAATCCGTCAAATATGAAAAAAACATGTTATTTTAAGTTTAATAAAGCTTCCTATTGGTAATATAGTTTTTTCGAATTGGTTTAGTAAATTTATCCGGAACGAACCAATAATAATTTTTTCCCGTTGTATAATGGAGATAAATTATTACATTGTTAGCTTGATCTAAATACCTCCATGGATATTCAAAAGTTAGGGACGTAATCACTGGCTTAACCAACTAAGTTGTAAAGGCGTTGTTACGGTAAAAGCTCAACTTTCCACTCGACGGTAATTGTAATCGTCCACTTTGGTCCATTAGCCGCTCAGCATTAGACCGCACTTTGTTTCAGCCTCGATTCGGATTGCCTTTGTCTGTGGCCTTTTATTTGCTAAACTGTCCTTTATTAAACACATGTACAATATTTTGTTATTTATTCATGAAATTGTGAATGTTATAAATATACTTTTGATTTATTATACTGTCCTGTTCAGTTTCGATGGCTATCCTATGTTTTCTAGATGGATTAGTAAAACGACATTGCCAATGCAACGGTGGAATTATTCCCTACACTGGCAAATATTCAATTCGATTTTCAGGAGGCCAAATTAAATATTGGTGGGATGAGTCGATTGCAGCTAGTAACCTGCTGTACAGCAATGACATTAAAGGTAAAGTAGCAGCCTACGTGCGCCCCACTGCAGTGCACAGGCTTCCTCACTCGTACGAGAAAAGGTTTTCAAAGCATAGACCCATCACGCTGCTCCACCGCGCGTTGGTATTGTACACAGGTGCATTCTCTATTCCTTCACTCTCGTAGCCCAATGTGATGGCAGTCCGCGATACGACCGGAGAGAGATCAGGCACAGGACCGACTGCTTAACGTGCTCTCCGAGGCACGGGGGTGGAGAACACCGCCAACTTCCCAACTTTGGGCGAATATTGAGAAAATCTTAATAGAAAACTCAATAACGATTTTTCATACCGAATATGCAAACCACGAGACCAATGAGGCAGTCAGCAGCAATGACATGCTGTTTAGAAACTATAAATGGTGAAATATCTCTCTTACCATGTTAATGGCTTTCCATCTTAAGCTGTATCATCACTTACTGTCAGTATCTCATTCGAGTTCTAACATGTCAGCAATAAATAAAGTTAAAACATCTTACTGGATGAGGACAGTTATTTATAACCGAGTTTTAAATAAGATTCGGTCTTCTGTATTTATTTGTTAAATATATAAAATTGTTGTTATAAAAACATACGATTACTATACTTAATTCAATTACCTAGCCTATATATGTATAACTAATTTTGAAGGACTATTGTTTTAATGACGACGAAATCTTTTTGCTACCACGGTTTATAATTTATTTATTTGTATGTATGTCTATATGTATTAGTGAACACCACTTACCCATTTTACTTCATACTAGTCTTATCTTCCCATCTCTAAGGTTGCTAATAACCGATAAGGTCGCCTAATTGTACTATTTATTAAATTTTGATACTGTGTTACTTGTTTTATGGTAAACAATAAAGAATATTATATCTATCTATGTGACTTTAGTATTCCTAGGTGATAGTCTAGGTTGCACAATTAATATTTTTTGAAGAGATATTTCACCCGTTTCAATAGACAAATTTTTTATTGCTGACAGTTTAGGGCTTCTGGTCTTCCTTGTTGGTAAATGAAGATATATTTTCTTAATAATATCTACACAGAATCGTAACTGTATGTAATGTTTTTGCTTAGCCTCGTTTTTTGTTGGTATTGTGGTAACTAGCGACGACCTAAACTCCCCATCTTTCAAGATCTGTTAGGAATTGAATACAGGAGCTTTCGGGTACTGGTATCGTTACCCCAGCAAGATTATCATGATAAAGATATCGAAAAAACCGTAAGTTTTCGTCCAATTGAAAATAAATATAATAACTTTCATTTCAATAAGTTATAGATCGAAATAAAGAGAATAGAGTGACTTCTACAGATTTTGTTAATATTAATGCATTTATAATACGCTCTTCATTTTAAATACCTCAGAGAGTAGTGTATTATTAAAAAAGTTAGACAATAGATTAGCTTCCCCTTCACTTGTCTTAATAAGTAATACCTCGACGTGAAAAATCGCAAAAGGGTTTTTAAACTGCTACATAAAAAGGGGGTGGGGTGGGGATTAAATGATTTTGGAGTGGGTAAGGGGAGCCATGAAGCTCGTTAGCGACAATTTTTCTCAAAGCTTTCCCGAGAGAATTGTCACAATTCCGATTGTGACGAATTACGCCAGTAACAGAGAGTGGCGTTCTTTTTATTCAATTAAACATGAAAATTCTGCAGGAAGATAAAAAGATTTGTAGTAACATTTCACGTTTAATTGAGTATAAATATTTGTTTGAAGGAAAATCTAAAATATTTTTTCTAACCCAGCGATTTTTATTTCCTGTTCATTAAATTTAAGCGGCTTAATATTTTTAAATTCACTATTAACTGAAAATGCTTTAAATTATTACTTTTTAATAGGCATTTATGTAAATGTGATTTATATCCGAACCGCTGCAAAAATACGCCTCTGATAGATATTTGTAAAAAATATTTTTGCACTTTACATAATATTAAAATGACTTAAATAATATTGTCCAAAATTAGATTTTAAAAAGTATTCGATTTACTGAATAACATATAGGTATATGTTTTTTCAAAGAGCTAATATAGTTCTTACAAAATTAGCAGTGTTATTCCATGTGACAGCTAGCTATTTTTGAGATAATCCGGCAAAAAACAAACAAACAGATAAATAGACAGACTAAAATTTAAATTAATAAACTTTCTTTAAGGAAGACGTAACAGTAGCTCTTTACAGTTAAACTTTTACACTAATATTAGCTGTACCCGGTGGTACTACTCGCGTATTTCCCGATCTCGGAGAAATATAGGGAAGTTCAGATTGAATTTTCACTCTAAACTGTTCTTAAGTTCTGAAAAAAACCCATTTCATTAAAATCAATCCCGCCATTTGTAAAAGATTGCTTGCATCATTTTGTAATGTAATAACTATAATACTTGCTTATGATTTATTGTATATAACAAGAAGAATAAGCTGTCAAAGTTTCAATTTGAAATATTTTTGTGACGTTGAAGAGTAGAACAAAAAATACTGATTTCACCTAAAAATGTACATTTTAGAACTTGTTGTGAATCAGACTAAGGTGTTGCATATAATTATGGATACATCTATAAATTAAACCATAATAGGTCTTGAAAAACGTGACTGTTATGTAATATAATAGCTATACTCGAGGCTCGTAAATTATCGTGCGGAAGAATCAAATCCTGGTTCCAATTCCTGGCCCCATTGAGTTTCTATATAAAAAAAACTTGTGTCTGATTGTTTCCTTTCCAATCCATCAATGTGATTGTTGGTGAAGGAAAACTTCATCCTGAACCTGCCAACCCGCTGTGGATCAGCGTGGTAGCTCAATGCTCTCAAAACCCTATTGTCTATGAGTAACTTTGTGCCCAACTATGGGATGATAACAGACTGCTACTTGCTTTTAAACTTTTTTTGTTTCAAAGTACGATCGATGGAAGTTGAATAATAAACCTCCATGAATAAAATTAATGTAACAGAAGAAATGAAGGCCGGTTTAAATAACAAATTAAAATCAATATTTGCTGTAGCACATTGTCCTGATTGGAGTAAGATTTGATACTTTTTGTATCATTTCTATTCTCTTTAAATAGCAAGGGATTAATTGTAGCTTTGTATCCACATTTTAAATCTCTGATATCTTCTAAGATATCCATTTTTATCATCAAAATGCTGTTAAGGGCAGTTTTGATTTACGTGAAATATACAATGCATGTAATGTATTTAATTGCATAACGAATAATATATTATATAAAGTAGCTTGATAAATAATACATATTTTTTGTAAGTATGTATCTATCGCGGACATTTTTTTATCGACTTTTTCATGTTTTTAGACGTTTGTTCTTTTCTGTTGTATAATATATATGTCAGAAAATAAGAGAGAAAGGAAGCATTAAGCTTAGAGGCGTAGGGTTCTCCGCCAACATCGTCATTAATGGCATCCATCCAGTTTCAATAGTCGACCGCTCTGGCGGACCGTCACCCGACAACTACGGAGAGACGTGCGCCGGACTGCCACTATTGACTCTGCCACGACTGCAATCAGAAATATATATATGATAAATACAAAACCTTCTTGGTGGATTATTGCTGGAAACTGCATTAAAATCCGTCTAAAAGCCAAGTGGAAGTGATCTTACTTTATACTTTGTAAAGAGTTTATAGAAAGGAGTTATTTTTAATTCTATGTCCATCTATATTCGATGTCGTAGCAATTTAATCAACGTACGCCACGTGATTGTGTTAAAAAGCAATTTATATCGCACGGAAGGCAAGCGAAGTTCATTACGCAACTTATTAAATCCGACATTTTTTATTGCGTGTGTTTACTTCAGACTGTGATATCAACTGATGGAACGATATAATATAATCTAAGACGGTGACGCTCATGTTTAGTAAGAGGTAATTTATATTTTAGTGGCCTGAATCCAGTGTAAGTAGCCCGATAACGTCCCACTGGTGGGCACAGGCCTCCTCACTTATATGAGAGAGGGTTTTTAGAGCACAAACCTACCACGCTACTCCACTGCGGATTGGCAGGCATAGTACATAATTGCACTCTCTATTCACTCTCATAGCCCGATGTGACGGGAATTCGATACGACCGGAGAGAGATCAGGCGCAGGACCGATGGCTTAACGTGCTATCCGAGTCATGGGGGTGGATCACACCGCCAACTTCCCAACTTCGGTCAAATATCCTAATAGAGAACCCAATATTGATTTTTGAATTGGCCCGACCCAGGACCTCTTGTCTGCCGAACATGCTAACCACTATATTAATGGGACAGAGACTAGATACGCGGAATTTGTAGGTCTTTTTTGTTAGTAGGGTAGAAATCAGCCGCCTTTTGAGAGTCTAGACTTACAAAATCATAAAAGTGCATGCGTACAAAGTACACATGTCAGAAGTGAAAATTCTTTGGGAAAGTATTTTTAAGTCTTGTTTATATTTATACAAATCTAAAACTTTAGATTTCCGAGACTACTATAGTTTTAGAGTCTTCGTTTTCGGGAGCGGTCTCTTAACACCTTGTATAATATTTATCAATATTTGTTCAATATTTATCTGCAGCTCGCATTCTGTCAATCAAATGAAAAAATTTCAAACGCCATAAGATTACATTAAAAAGTTTATATGGTCAAAAGCACCAAGAAGGTTACATTAAAAATTTACTACAGTGTTTGACTTTTCTGAAAATTTTGGTTGTTCCACGATACTTTCTATATTTTTCTTACAAATACAAAATAAAAAGAAACAGCAAAATTCTTCCACATTTTATGCGTGATGCCATGATCAAGGGAAATATGGGTTCATTTTTATATATACATATGTTAACTAATAGTCGATATTGAAAAAAGTGGAAGGTAATAAAATAAAGTCGTTTCTAAAAGCGCTGTGCACGTAATGAAAATCTAGATGGTCGTAACCTTTAACTTACTTTCAGAATTTTACATAAAACGCTGCATTAAGTGAAGTCGTAAATAAATTAATAAGAGTATTTTATAACCGTGGTTTACGCTTTGTTGTGAAATAGATTGTGTACAATAAAGCTTTATGGGAACAGTGTGCCATGGCTTCAACAATATTAAAATGTATACTGAAAGAAAATCCAAAAAAATATACAATAATGTATAATTGTAGTGTACTAGTCATACAAGACTACGGGACGTCTTTTCATCCATAATTCCTCAGTGCCTGAAGACTAAGGTCTTAGAACAGTGTGTGATGCCAGCGATTACATATGGTTCCGAGACAAGGCCGCTGACTATGGGGCTTGTAAGAAGTCTCAGATTCACTCAGCGGCAATGGAGAGGGCTATGCACGGGGTTTTCCTACGTGATCAAATCAGAAATGATGTATATCCGTAGGAGAACTAAAGTCACCGATGTAGCCTACCGAATTGCAAAGTTGAAGTGGCAATGGGCAGGGCACATAGTTCGCAGAACGGTGGACGTTGGGACCCGAAGGTGTTAGAGTGGCGGCCTCGCACCGGAAAACGCAGCGTCCGCAGACCCCCCCCCCNGCGTCCGCACACCCCCCCCCCCCCAGGTGGACCGATGATATAAGGCGGGTCGCTGGCAGCTACAAGCGGCGCAAGATCGGGCCCATTGGAATTCATTAAGAGAGACCTTTGTCTAGCAGTGAACGTCCATCAGTTGAGACGACGACGATGACTACGGACTATCAATTCGTGTAGTCAAAGATTATCTACGGACGAGATAAATATTCAAGGCAACAGCCAATGCACACTCACAAAATCAAGATATATGTATATTTTCATGAGTAATGTCCACAGCTCTAACGTATAAAGAGTCACGTATTAAATCCCAATTTTGTTAGACAGTGTTTCAAAAAGAAATTATTTTTACTTTACTACTTGTTTTTTGTAACGATAACATTTTTAAGCATCATGTTATAATAGCTGTATGATTATAACAAAAGCTTTCCCATTACTTGTTGGCCATTTATACGTAGAGACCATAGATTTTATACCCGATAAAGACCGAATTTCAACATCAAATGCAATTTCTATAGTGAATGTCATTTCCTACAAAACATACTTCAATGCCTCCCGGCAATTTTTAGACCTTTGGTCGTTGGACTCCATTTAATTATTAAAAAAAAAAATTAAAGAGCGTGCGTACAAAGTACGCATGTCACAAGTGAAATTTCTTTGGCAAACTATTTTTTAAGTCATGTTTATATTTATACAAATCTAAAACTTCATATTTCCGAAACTTAGAGGGAGAGAAAAAGGAAGATATGTTAGGGATTTAATTGTCATTAAAATATTAAAAGCGTCAGAAAATTAATAGAAATAATTTATTAAAATCTCAAATGACGAATTGTAAATAAAAATGCCATGTGTATTTGTCAATGTTAGATATTATTAATTAAATTTTGTTGATGAATTTAAAATTTAGAAGAGAATTTCATGAAATATTTTTATTTCATGAAAAATAGTATATTAAATTATTCAATGATGAGTGGCAAATTAAAAAGTCACATGTTATTTGTGAATATGAAAACTGTCTAACCTTCAATCGAATTAGCATAAAAAAACATCTTCGTAACGCTAATCACGCGTTTCAATCGTAAAAAATCCTTAAATTAATCCTAAATTATCGATATCCATTTCATATCTTACAATGTAACATTATGTGTGTTACATTGTAATAAATTATGTGTTACTATATTTTCTAGTGAAATAAGACGTAAATAGGTATTGATTTGATGCTATCAACAAACAAAAATGAGTCATTGAAATTATCGCTAAATTAGTAATAATAATAATAATATTCTTTTTCTATCTTACAATGTAACACAATGTATATTCTAGTGAAATAACACTTAAATATGTATTGATTTGATACAATCTACTTTATTATGAAAAGCCATTATGTTGATGAAATTTGCTTTATTCAAATTGGCTTTGAACATATACAAGAAGAAGTTACTGATGGTCACTGGTCTATGAACCCTGTGTTGAAAAATATGTTAAACATAATTGTTAGATATGGTTTGCGAACTGAGAACTTTTATGGAGTATATAGAAATTATTGCATGGTTTCAAATAAAACAAAACTTTTGATATGGTGTAGAATAATCACCGAGATAATATTGAATGCGTACGTTTTAAAAACAGGAATGGGTGACAAGTTTAAAGTGAAAGATAGTTACTTTGCCTTGTTTAACAGCACACATTTTCTCACTTCTTGTGCAATCCTTATATTTCCCATTATAAGCTCAAGAAAATATAAAGAATTGCTTGAGACCATTGAAGAAAATGAAGAAAATTTATCAAACGATAAATTACACAAGGACGACACTCACAAGGAATGTAAAAAGCTGACATTTATTGTTGTAATTGGAATAATTATTATTGTCAGCATGCTGGTTACATATGACATTCTTAAAATTCAACATGAAAAACAATCTATTAATTACAAAGATATTCTTCACCTTTTTAACGTTTGTTTATGTAATACCCGTTTCATTTTTGAGTTTATATTATTATATAGTATTTTGTTCATACTCTGCGAGCAATTGAAATATGTACAGAGAAGAATTATTGAAAAAAATGTTGTAACCCATCACTTTTCTTCGGATACTGCGATTAATAATGGAGGTGTGGACAACGGTATCGACTTTGAATATTTGACAACATTTTATACACGGATTCAGAAAAGTTCAAATTTCATCAATTCTGTATTTGGTTTACAGGTAAGAAGAAATAAATTAGAATTAATTTTATTCAGTTATGTGATTGTGTAAATATATAAAATTGGAAATTTAAGAAATAACAATGTATAACGATATCATTTCTTTTACAGATGACCACATTTTTAGCGACGTTAATCGTTTATTTAATGTTGTGTATGTATGGAGTCATAGCCGTATCTAAGAATGTAAGTACTGTTAATTTAATACCGTGCTCATTGGAACATGCACATTTTGGTATTGTTTTTAGATTCTGTATGAAATAACATATGATGACAGTCTGGTGCTATTAATGTGTGTCTATTACAGCTTATGAGCAAAAAGCTTTTGAGTTACAATAAATATCAAGGAGGAGTAGCTCTACAATCTAGGAGGTACTTTTGGCTTTGCCGTTGTAGGACAACTTTAGCAAATCTAAATTAGAAATTGGCATTTAAATTGTTCAGTCGATAGTTCAATCTTTTTTTTATTAATTATTTCAACTGAAAAAAAATATGAAACAAAGACGGCTTGTATTTTTTATTCTTTATTGCATTTCAATTAGTTGTCTAAATTTATTATTTTTTTTTAGAAAAGTTGCTTCATCTTAAAGATCAGTTAATGTTACAAATTTCTATTACAGGAATCTGTAGAGAGCATTCATTTATTGAGAGTAGTAGTATACACAATATCAGTATTGCTGTGCCTAAGTGCTCTCTATGCTGTGTGCAGAGCTGCCCAAAATTTGGAGAATTGCGTAACAGTTATACGACGTCAATTGGCCGGATTGCTTCTAGAAGCAGTGACAAGTAAGGATTTTGTTCATCTATGAGAAAAAATAATATGACTTACAAATATCGTTATAATTTTGTACCATTTCTTTCAGATGAGAGGGACTATAAGAAAATACAGAAGTTTTTGCGGTTTGTCTCAAAGTCCCCGCTCAAAACCGTTGCTTTTGGTCATATAGCAATTGACATGAAGCTAATGCCTAAGTTAATTATGTTCTTTGTGTCTTACACGGTGGTAGCTTTACAGTATAACAATGTTCTATAAGAAGAATACTCTTCTAAAGTGAACCTTAATTCACGTTGAAATAAAATTATGCATAGTGTGCTAACGATGAGAATGTGTGAATTTAAATACACCTTGCACTGGTAGATGTTATAGTTTTATTTTTCCTCTTGCTAACAAACTGGGCTATATAAAATACAAGTCGCATTTGAAGCGAATCGTAAAGGAGAAGTAGGGACGACTCTTATGATTTTCAACGAACATGCAGTTACTTTTTCGTTAACAATTGTATTTTATGTAATAACTAACCTGCACCGGCTTCGCACTGATTGTGAAGCATACATGTTTTTGTTATCGTCGGATCTCGGATCGCATCAGCTTGAGGAATGATTCTTGGTATAACAATAGTTTTAAAGGTTCCGTTGTCAGATAATATGGTACATTCGATCAACAAAGCAATTGTTAATTTCAATCCATGAGTTTGCTTGTGGGCAAGGAAAATATATCATGAGGAAACCTGTATATCCAGGAAGTAACTCTGGGGTGTGTATAGCATGCCAACTCGTGTTGGACCACCTAGTGGTTCGATGCTATCCTCTGTTCTATTAGGGAGGAGCCTCGGCACGTCAACAGGCTGCTACTTACGTTTTTATAAACATCAAGTTATATTTTGAGTGTGGGACTTTTTATCAGTGAGACATCAGAGGGTAACTTGCACATATCCTCCCAGATGGGATAGACTAAGGGTATATGGAGGTGGGAGGAGGTACGGAAGCATACGCTGTCGTGTTGCCTCCCACTTCCTTCGCCTAGAAAAGCACTGATATCGACCAATGTACCCAATCACAATTACAGTGTCAGTTTATATTTTATATAATCTGTACATATATACAA
Source organism: Elymnias hypermnestra (assembly GCA_015832385.1). Lineage (NCBI taxonomy): Eukaryota > Metazoa > Arthropoda > Insecta > Lepidoptera > Nymphalidae > Elymnias > Elymnias hypermnestra. Next base: position 3,118,980 of record JACTOM010000874.1, on the reverse strand, counting down.
AATGAATTGTCACTGTTTTTTGCGGTATATCTTACAATGTAATGAACCCAAATAAATTTATGACAAACCTCACCTATTTATGACCAATAATCCAGATATTCAAGCAAGATAAAGAACAACTATATTTAACATGAGTTACGTTATGTATGATTAAGATGAGATTTTATTATACAATGCAACTCAAAACACAATGTGAAATCCTACGATAACGTTTAAGGATCAGGTTAAAATTATCCCTCTCTGTTTTTCGCTTATACTCATAGCATTATGTCTTACGGTGACAGCCTCAATGGTCTAGTGGTTAGCATGTTCGACTACAGACATGAGGTCCTGTGTTCGAGTCCTGGGTTAGGCCAATTCAAAAATCAATATTGAGTTTTCTATTAAGATTTTCTCAATATTTGCTCGGAGTTGGGAAGTTGGCGGTGTGATCCACCTCCATGCCTCGGAGAGCACGTTAAGCCGTCGATCCTGCGCCTGACCTCTCTCCGGTCGTGTTGGATTCCCGTCACATCGGACCATGAGAGTGAAACAATAGAGAGTGCACATATGTACTATGCTTGCCAATCCGCAGTGGAGAAGCGTGGCGGGTCTATGCTCTAAAAACCCTCTCTCCTATGAGTGAGGAGGCCTGTGCTCAGCTGTGGGATGTTAATGGGCTGCTACTTACCTTACCTATGTCTTTCGGTATACTGGTATGGGGTAAGGCGGCGGGCATTGAAATAATATTTATTGTACAAAAAAGAGCAATACGTGTCGTATATCAATTAGGTTCTTGCGTTTCTCTGAGAGATAAACTCAAAGAAACACCATTTCTCACGGCATCTAATGTATATTAAATAATATCTTATATATCCGTAATAATATTCACTTATACAGCAAAAAAAGTGAAATACACAATTTTAATACAAGAAATAAAAGTAAACTTGAAATTTCATATTTTAGAGTGAAGAAGGTTCAGATATCATTTGTGTTCAGCATACGCATTTTTAATAAGATATCGCAATCAATTTTTGATTTGCCTTCGCATTATTTTAAGAAATATACAAAAATATATTTTTACAAAAGACATATTATAACTTTGAAGATTATTTAAGCGATAAAAATGTTGGGACTTGATGTCAGTTGCCCACAGGAGTAATATATTAGATATCGTAACAAACTAAACTATCATTCATAATAATAATAATAAATCTTTATTAAGAGCAATATTTGACTCAAATTGTTAGTTTACAAACTTATGACTATGTTAGGTGCAAATACACTTTGATATAAAAATTAAATATTAAATTAAATGAAATGAAATTAAACAATATTGTATCAATAAAATAAACTAAACTGCCTTAAATCATATTAAATCACATTAATTAAATTTAAAATCACATGACACATATAAACAAATTAAGACTTAGAAAAACTATTCTTTTCTCCAAATGAGCCCCTATTGTGTGATCTTACGTGCGCAAGGTGCAGATTACAACAATGATTGATGTAGACACAATCGAGGCGGTCGGCCAGCGCGGCCAGCATGCTGTTGGCGCTCCCCCGCACTCGCGCTACCAGCGAGGCGCCCCTCTTTTGCATTATACTGTAAAAGCAATCTACTCGTGCTTCAGCAAACACCGCGGATGCACTGCAGTAGCGCGGGAGCCCCAACAACATTCTGAAGGCGTTATTGTATTGGCCCCGAAGGGCATAAAAAGAGTAACCTCTGAGTTTCTTGCTGGTATCTTCTTAGCAGATTAAACTTTACGAGTCGGTGTTAGATTTGTTACCAACGGACTTACTATTGACGATTTAAAAGTGATTTTTGAGCCTCCTTGAATGAAAAACATTTTGATTTTGATTTTTTGTACGTTTAAATTATTCACTTATTTTGACAATAACAAAAATGAGTTATTGCAGTAAGTGCTAACTAAGCGATATTCTTTTTCTATCTTACAATGTAACACAATCTATATTCTAGTGAAATAACACTTAAATATGTATTGATTTGATAGTATCTACTTTATAGTCAAAAGCCATTATGTTAATGTAATGAATATTTGCTTTATTGAAATTGGATTTGTACATGTTTGAGAAGAAGTTGCTGATGGTTACTGTTACGGAAAGTAAGTGTTGAAAATCATGTCGAACATAATTCTCAAATATGGATTACGAATCGAAAATATTATTGGTGTATATAGAAACTATTGTATGGTTTCAAAAATTAGAAGACTTTTAATATGGTTTAGAATAGCCATAGAAATAATACTGTATATTTACTTCATAAAGACAATAAGTGATAACCAGCTAAGAATGAAAAACGCTTATTTTGTTTTATTTAACAGCAGCAGTTTTCTGAATACTTGTGCAATCCTTATATTACCAATAATAAGCTCAAGAAAATATAAAGAATTGCTTAAGACCATTGAAGAAAATGAACAAAATTTATCAAACGATGCAATATACAAGGACCACACGCACAAGCAATGTAAAAAGCTAACATTTCTTGTGGTAATTGAAATTGTTTTATCTGTGAGCATCCTGGTTACATATAATATTCTTAAAATGCAACATCAAAACTTGTCTATCAATCATACAGATGTTATTTACATCTTCTATATCGCATTACATAATACCCGTTTTATTTTTGAGTTTATGGTATTGTATAGTATTTTGTGCATACTCTCCGAGCAATTGGGTTATGTACAAAGACGAATTACTGAAAAAAATAGAGTTGTATCCGTTCACATTTCTTCGGATAATGAGGTGAATGACGATGGATTGGACAACGGTATCGACTTCGATTATTTGACAAAATTTAAACGCGTATTATGGAGAGTTCAAATAACGTCAATTCTGTCTTTGGTTTACAGGTAAGTATTAAGTTATTAAACTGCGTTATTGGTCCAACTGCCTCATTGGTCTAGTGGTTAGCATGTTCGACTACAGACATGAGGTCCTGGATTCCAGTCCCGGGTCGGGCCGGGACAAAAGTTCGGAAAAATTTGGCGGTGTGATCCACCCGTCGGTCCTGCGTCTTATCTCTCTCCCCGGTCGTGTCGGAATGCCGTCACGTATGACTATGAGAGTAAAGGAATAGAGAGTACACTCTTGTGTACTATGCCTGCCAATCCGCAATGGAGCAGCTTGGTGAGTCTATGATCTAAAAACCCTCTCTCATATGAGCGAGGAGGCCTATGTCCAGCTGTGGAACGTTAATGAGCTGCTACCTTATTAAATTATTAAAATTATTTCAACTTTTTAAAACGATAAGATATTAAAAAATATTCAATTTAGTCAGTTTTATGACTACAAATGATTATATAAAATATGACTTACTAACAAATGAAAATGTCTAATAATATAATTTTTTTACAGATGACCTTATTTCTAGCGACGTTAATAGTTTTCCTCATGTTGTGCTTGTATGCAGTAATAGACATATCCAAGAATGTAAGTACTGCTAATCCAATACCGCATTCATTACAATTATATAGTAAATAGGCATTTTCGTATTGTATACAGATTATCGATAAGCAAAAGATAAAACAGTTTGAAATAGTGAAAGAACTAACTTGATGAGGGCGACGCATAATATGTGTTAAAAGCAATAAGATCTTTAAATATACTAGATGTGATCTTTCCAGGCATTATACTATTTAGAAAGTACCTTTAAATTTGCCGTTGTAGACTAACCTCAATAAAACTTATATCAAACTAGAAAAAAAAAACTTTAAATGTTTCTTTCTTTGTTACTGGGTGTCCCACAAGGTTTAATCCTTGGCCTTTTTTTGTTCTTAATATACTCGTATGTAAATGATTTGGCGTACCATGTGAAAGACAAATGTGATATAGTCCTATTTGCTGACGACACTTCGTTGCTGTTTAAAGTAGACAGAAATGTAGATAATTATGACGATGTAAATAGTACCCTGTTACAGGTCTCACGTTGGTTTTCTGTTAATAATTTAATATTGAACTCGGCAAAGACTAAGTGCCTTGAATTCGCGTTGCCAAATGCAAAAGTAGTCTTTAAAAATATCAAAATAAATAAATATAGTTAAATCTACAGTCTTCTTAGGAATAACGTTAGACTCAGGGCTTCAGTGGGGTACCCATATTAAGACTCTGGCGAGTAATCTTAGTTCAACTGCATTTGCTGTTAGGAAGGTGAAGTTGAAACTGCTAAAATGGTGTATTTCGCTTATTTTCATAGCATTATGTGTTACGGCATACTGTTATGGGGGAAGGCGGCGGACATTGAAACTATCTTCATTTTACAAAAAAGAGTAATACGTGCCATATATCAATTGGGATCTCGCGTTTCTTTAAGAGAAAAATTCAAAGAAATATCTATTCACACAGTACCGTCGCAATATATACTAAATAACATTTTATACATCCGTGATAATATTCATTTATACAGCAAAAGGAGCGAAACCCACAATTTTAATACAAGAAATAAACACAAACTTGTAATGCCATATTTTAGAGTGAAAAAGTTATTTGTCGGGTTGAGCATACGCATATTTAATAAGATACCTAAATCACTTCTGGGTTTGCCTCCACATAGTTCACATAGTTTTAAGAAGTATGTTAAAAATGTCCTAATAAAAAATAATGTGGAAGATTATTTAAGCG
>JACTOM010000874.1:3084081-3113135 GCA_015832385.1 Elymnias hypermnestra | reverse complement strand
AGATCCCAAGTATACAAATTCTTTCACCTCTTCCACTTGTTCCCCATCTATCAAAATATTGCCATTCATCATAGATTCATCTCGTTCAAAAAGCATAACTTTCGTTTTGTTTACATTCACTTTCATTCCTTTCCCTTTCAAAGCTTCATTCATAATATTTAGCATCTCCTGAAGCTCGTTAGCGGATGACGCAAGTATTACTTGATCATCAGCGTAGAGTAAACATTTGATGAGTAATTCATTCATTCTTAACCCATACATACATTCTTTTAAATCTGTCAAACATTTATCCATGAAAAGGTTGAACAGCCATGGTGACGCAACACATCCCTGTCGAACACCTCTTTCGACAGGAAACCACTCCGTGTACGCTCCGTTTATTCTGACACAGGCACTAGAACCCTCATAGAGAGACTTCAATGCTTGGATCAGACAACCGCTCACCCCATACGTAGATAACGTTGACCACACCTCATTCCTCACAACTCGATCATAGGCCTTTTCTAAATCTACGAACGCGCAATAAACTTTTTGCTAAAAATTTTCTTTTATAAAATGCATATCATAATGTTGACGATTATTTGAGCGAAAAAAATGTTTGGACTTGATACAGTTGTACGTTATAATTCATGTTTTACGTTATAATTCATCTAAATAAATTGAAATATTTTGTATAAAAACAAGTTTCGATGTTATGTATAAGTAGTCTTATCAACCACTAATGTTTTTCAGGAAATAGTAGAGGGCATTACTTTGTTAAAGGTAATGGGATATATAATAATAGAATTCGTGTATCTGGCTGTTTTCTTTGCTGTATGTAGAGCTGCCCAAAATTTGGAGAATTGCGTCAAAAATTTAAGACGACAACTTGCAGGATTGCTACTACAAGCAGTGACTAGTAAGGAATTTGGTCGAAGTAGACAGACATATAAGAGAAATATACTGATTGTTATAATATTTCTTTCAGATGAGAGAGACTACAAGAAAATACAAAAAAATTTGCGGTTTGTCTCAAATTCTCCGCTGAAAACCGTAGCTTTTGGAAATATTGTAATTGATATGAAGCTAATACCTACTTTAATAATGTTCTTTGTGTCTTACACGGTGATAGCTTTACAGTATAACAATGTTCTATAAGAATAATATAATAGTGCTTCGGGTTTTATAGGTTGAGCCATAATTCATGCTGTAAAAAATAATAAATAACAAGAACATTGTGTGAATAGAAATAAATCATACTGTACTTGAATATTTTGTGATTTTATTTTTTCTCTTGTTTTGTTGAAATAGAGTTTTGATTCTATTACATTAATAAATAGACACAGTATTATTGTTAACGCTCTTTATGGACGACGTATTTATTATGGCTGTTTCATTAACTTCAATATAAAAATGTCATTACAGTTCTAATGCTCTCATTGGCACAAGTCACAAATTGATATGCGATTCATTACTAAATGTATAAAATATGCGTTTATGTAGGCGTGGAACGGAAACGCGTCCCCGTCCACTTCTCCAAACGTCAGCTTCACCTCCACGCGGTACACCATGCTTCTACCGATGATGCTCTGGTGACCGTAAACATAAGCTCAAATTGAAATATTTATATATAACATCGATAATTTTTGCCTCATTGAAACTTTGCTGTTCGTGAGTTAACGTCCATTTTTAAGTAACGATAACATCAAATTTACGTAACGATTACGATATCCCTTTTTATCGCATGTCATGTAGATATAATGATCTTTTATGCCATATATATTATAAATAAATAATAAATAATAAACTAAAACATTTCTTATTCTGTATACAACATTGATAATAACTTTTGCTGATCACATCATAGAAATATAAAAACATTGGACAACGGGGTTACTTTAAGCGAATTTAAAGTATTTTTCCGATATCTGCAAAGAAATCCAACACATATTGTTTTTCAATACAATAAATGCGTAATTTAGTGCACATGCCCCATATTTTCGACGCATGTGCGCTTGTTTTATAAGTCATAATATTTGGCAATTTGTTTTGCTGAGTCGTCAAATTTTGTAATTCACTTGATTCAAATCTTCACTTAATTGGTCTTACGATTCATTAGAACTTATTTCCTTTAATTTACAATATTTAAATGTATTGAGTTTTTGATCGCACCTCTTAACTTATCTTAACTTACCTTTTAGGCTATGATTTAGTTTTTAAGTAAACAACTTGTTGCTTAGGTACGTAGTCGGAACATGCGAGCAATTGATTCAATATTTTATTTGACATTATTTTAAACTCTATTATTTACATTTTTATCAAACTTTCCATCCCGTCCTGGTAAAAATTGGTATACGTACCACGGGACAAAAGTATGGCTTTGCCATCAGCGTTTTTATCACAATTATCTCGCGGTCGTCGATGTCATCCTATTGGTCCAAGGTGCGCATTATTTCTACGCAATCATGAGGAACAAGAATGCCTGAATCAAATACAGAGTGGAGAGCAGTCTTAACACCATTCTGTAGATAATGGCTCATGGCTAAGAGACAGGATACTGTCATTAAGGCACACTGGCAGTCAGCCCTAGATTGTAAATTTATTAATTATATTAAATAACACGGACTTAAGAATCACCTACTAGCAATTAATTAACATAGTTTTATTTTAAAATGTTACTAACAAAAAATGGAACTTTTGAAGATTTCTGAAATTAAATGATTATTATATTATACTATTATTGTCGAATATAGGTCATTTACATAGATGAAATATTTATAGTTGAGCCATCATATCCCACTGTAAATTGTTAGCGATCATGAATATTTTATTTGTGGTTTGCTATTAAATTACTATATTTGTTTATTATGCTGAGGTCTTTATAATTATATCAGTGAAACGTTTACATACACTACATCCGGTTTGGCGCAGTCCGGAAATTCTCAAATTAATAAGTCGTCGTGTATAAACACGACGACTGTCATTGGTCGATTTATTATTTAGGAGTGGGGTAATTATTTTGAGTGGGGCGTTTGGTATAAGAGGGACAGCACGGGAGAATGAAGTACCCTCCCCGCTATTTGTCGCACCTCGGCCGCGGCCCCCAGTCGCGGACCCATGGCCGTCAAGACTAAGCACCTGTCCGATTACCCTTTTCAGCAGCAGCAAACGTTGCTCTAAGCCTAGGTCCGAGCCTCGCAGGAGGCGCCCTTAGAGCAATGCTTCTCCCACGACGCAGCACGGCCCTACTACGGGTCCACCCCTCGGCAGAACTTCTGCGCTCGCCACCCCTTTCGGTTACGCTGTCAAAGCCAGTAGGGCTAACAGCAACTACACACATTGAAAAAAAAAATTAAGTAATATTCGCCTAGTGACAATTCTTAGTTTGTATCAACGTTATTGTGTTTTAAGCCATTCAAAGTATGTAATATAATAATGAAGAATTTGAGAATAGTATTACTTAACCTGCAAATTAGTGAGCGACTCTAAAAAATAAAGCGTGTACTAACATTTATCATGTGGGCAGCGATGCCTTTGCAATCCCACATCAAATACAAGTGGTATAAGACTGGGACTCGTATACGTCACCAAGGGGGACCTTTTTCTATCAGGAAATTTCTATAATGATGATAGTTTTTGGGATAGAATCTTTAAAAAGAAATTTTTTATTTTTACCTACAAACGCCTGTAAATAGAATTAAAAACTATATAATTATTAAGAGTTTAAAATATTGCGTCAATAATAGTGAGTCATTGAAATGGTATATTCATTGGATTAAATATTTATTTTCTGTGTTTACATTGTAATATTTACTTTGTATAATAGAAATAATGTACAGGTTTAGACTGATTTGAAAGTGCATAGTTGAGATGTTATCGAAAGCCATTATGTAGATGAAACTTTCTATTATAAGTTATAATAGATTTCCACATATTCGAGCCTAGCTTACTGTCAGCTACTGGTTTGTTTTGTGGCATTCAATGTTTAATGTCATTTTCAAATATGCGTTGCGTGGTGAAAATATTTTTGGGGTGTTTAAAAATTATAGTACGGTTTCAAAGACGTGCAAAGTGCTGATATGGTGTAGAATAATTATTGAAGTCATTTTCAACATATATATTGTTAAAAAAGAATATGAGTACCAGCCAATAGCAAGCAAGAAAATTTTCGCCCTATTCAATTGCAATTGTATTATTAATTCATGTTTCATCTTTGTATTGTCGGTAATAATGTCGAAAAAATTTACATATTTATTGAAATTTATCGAAGAAAATGAAACTGATATTTCCGACGACACAGTATATAAAAATAATATACACAGACATTATAAAAAATATGTATTTATTACGTTCTTTCACTTCATCTTGTCTGCTGCTTCCATAACTACATTCAACTTTGCTAAATTTCAACATTTTAGTATTCATATTATCCTCTACATACTCAATAGGATTTTAACTGAGAATAGAATCATTTTGGAGCTAATAGTTTTATATAGCGTATTGTTCATTCTGTCCGAGCAATTGGAATACATGAAGAGACGAATTACTGACGAACATGTAACTGTTTTGGATTCAATAGACGCCGTTCATGTAACGAATATAAATGGTAAAGACGTAATCGATTTTAAATATTTGGCAACATTATATACGCGGATAAAGGAAAGTTCGAATTGCGTTAATACAGTATTTGGCATGCAGGTAATTTTTTGTTTACATTGTTTGATGTAAGAGGTTATATTCAGGAGAATTAACACTGGCACTTTCTCTTTACTATTATCATACATGATAAAATTATTATATAGAATTACTTAAAGTAACTTAATTTACACGCTCTTACGCTCTTGTATTCCATTCTTTTTAATCCCCACACTCCATACATACATACATACATAGCATCACGCCTTATTCCCATAGGGGTAGGCAGAGACAACATCCTTCCACTTGCCACGATCCTTGCATATCTCCTTCGCTTCTTTCAATCTCATTAAATCTTTCATACAAGTTCGTCGGTTTAGAGTACTCTTGACCTGGCCGTTATTTAAAATGTCCTGGATTTGGTCCAGGAACGTTCGCCTCGGTCTTCCCCTTCCAACTTTCGCATTCACTCTTGACTCATAAATCCTTTTTGTCAGTCTCCTTTCATTCATTCTCTCTACATGCCCAAACCATCTAAGCATACCTTTCTCAATTTTAGTCACTACGTCTTCTTTTATACCACAACGTTCTCTTATCACACTATTTCTCACTCTGTCACTCAGTTTTAATCCACTCATGCTTCTCAACGCTCTCATCTCTACCGCATTTATTTTACTTTTGTGATTCTTCTGCCATACCCAACTTTCACTACCATACATAAGTGTTGGCACCAACACTCCAGCATGCACTGCCAGTCTAGCCCTTTGAGACACCATCTGGCTATTCATAAAAGCATGCAGAGCACCATTTACCATATTCCCTGCATTCACTCTCCTTTCGATATCACTTTCACATGTTCCATCTTTTGTAAATTTAGATCCCAAGTATACAAATTCTTTCACCTCTTCCACTTGTTCCCCATCTATCAAAATATTGCCATTCATCATAGATTCATCTCGTTCAAAAAGCATAACTTTCGTTTTGTTTACATTCACTTTCATTCCTTTCCCTTTCAAAGCTTCATTCATAATATTTAGCATCTCCTGAAGCTCGTTAGCGGATGACGCAAGTATTACTTGATCATCAGCGTAGAGTAAACATTTGATGAGTAATTCATTCATTCTTAACCCATACATACATTCTTTTAAATCTGTCAAACATTTATCCATGAAAAGGTTGAACAGCCATGGTGACGCAACACATCCCTGTCGAACACCTCTTTCGACAGGAAACCACTCCGTGTACGCTCCGTTTATTCTGACACAGGCACTAGAACCCTCATAGAGAGACTTCAATGCTTGGATCAGACAACCGCTCACCCCATACGTAGATAACGTTGACCACAGCTCATTCCTCACCACTCGATCATAGGCCTTTTCTAAATCTACGAACGCGCAATAAACTTTTTGGTGTTTAGCCAAACATTTTTCAGTTATGCACCGTAAAGAAAAGACCTGATCCGTACATCCCATTCCTCTTCTAAATCCCGCTTGCACGTCCCATATTTTCCCATCAGTTTCATTAATCACCCTTTCAATTAATATCTTTGCATACAATTTGCCGACGACACTAAGAAGGCTGATACCGCGGTAATTTTTGCACTCCTGCTGTGACCCTTTTCCTTTATATAGAGGGACAATTACGGCCTTGCTCCAATCTCTTGGGACTTGACCTTTCTCCCAGCATATATTGAAAAGGCAGTACAGCTGAGCTACCACAATCCCGCGGCCAGCCTTCAGCATCTCGACTGACACTCTGTCATACCCAGCAGCCTTACCTGATTTCATACCTTTTATCGCTTTCATGATGTCATCCATACTAATCTCGCTATCACTTGTCTTACATTCAATGCTATCCGCAGAGGCCATATTTAACTCTGCTTCATTTCTTTCAAACAAACTTTCAAAATGATCCTTCCATCTCTTCAATATCATCATCACACACTCCATCATATTTAAAATCACAGTTTTCACGATCAAAACAGTCGCTGGACATTTTATTGGATTTTTTAATAACAGTGGTATGAAAATTTAATTTCTGTAATAATATCGATGTCTCTGTTACAGATAACGTTATCTCTATCGATGTTAATTACTTATCTGATGTTATCAATGTACCAAGTGATAAAAATATTAAAACAAAATGTAAGTATTCAGCAAAAATCAGTTATTAAATCAAGATAAAAATCCAATATATCTACATTAATATTATAAAGAGGCATCATTTGTATTTTCGTATATAAGTATATATGTACATTTGTAACGTTTTCACACAAAAACTACTAACCTGATAAAAAAAAAATAGAATACTGCATTTTCACTGAAGGAGATATTACTTTCTCAAAAAATACAACGATCCCTAAGAAATTTGCATTAATGTAAGCCAAGGTGTGAAAACAATTTGTCACAAAAAAATCTGTCATCGTTACGCTTCGAAATCTTTCAATACCAGTAGAGTATTTTGAAATTTGCAGATGATATTCTACGTAAATGATATTATGAATTTAAAATACTAATCAATTTTAAATTAGACATATATTCGTTGTAAAATAAAACCTGTATATTGATTAGATTATGAATGTAACTGCATATCTCATAATCTGAAAGGAAATCATTAAAAACTTTGTGAAATAAAACTTTTATGTCAGCAATAATAAATCTACAGTCTGACTTATTAATATAATAATTAATGAGTTATAAAAACTGTATTACTTCGAAATTGAGAATAACTGTCTTTTATTTTTTTAAATAAGTAATAGTATAATGGTAATGAATGGATTGATCCTGATTACTCAAAATAATAATGTAAACAAGTATGTTCGGTAAAGAAAAATCCGGTAACGTGTACAACTAAAAAGGAATCCTGGGATAACTTCAAATAGCCCACGAATAGCTTGCAAATCTATTATGGATTTGGATCTTGGGTATTACAACCACATACCAGTTTATACTCAAACAAGATAGTCTTCCGAGGGCTATTCAATGCATTGAGTCAGTAATAGACTAGCAATTACCGTTTTAAAGGTATATTTTTTTATTCCTCTATGTTACAGGAAATCATCGATGGGTTTGCTACTCTGAAAATAGCTACTTATATTTTAAGATCCCTAACATATTTGACGGCCCTTTTTACATTATGTAAAGGAGCTCAAGTTATGGAGAATTGTGTAACCGATTTGCGACGTTGTCTTGCCGGTATACTTCTACAAGTGGGAAACAGTGAGGATAATTTTCATTTTTCTAAGCAGAAAGTTATATAAACTAAAGGATATTTTGTCAATAAACTGACATATTTTTCAGATGACGCTGACATTAAGAAGATCAAAAAGTTTCTGAAACTGATTTCAGATAGTCCATTGAAAACTGTGGCTTTCGGATATATAGCAATTGACGCGAAACTAATGCCTAATTTGATTATGTTCTTTGTATCATACACAATAATTGCGCTGCAGTACAATAATATACTTTAAGAATAACTGTTTTACATTTATATTTAATAACAGCACTTTACAAAGAATATGTATGTACACTGGACACCTAGAGATGCCTTTGAGATCCCCACGCTGAGCATTCTGTCACATTATACATCTTGCCTCTCCTTAAACACTCTCTTATCTGTTGCTTCCGGAAGTGTCAGGGTGAATACGCAAGGAAGCCTCTGACAACTCCAATTTAGCTTGATGAGTGTGTCGCCAGGTTCTCAGCTTTCGTGTTCTGGGTCATCGACCGGAAGTCTACTGCAGGTTCTGCACAATACCTGCATGCTTCGTGCGTTCTATGCTTCGTGGATAGCCAATTTTCCTGCAAAGGGCGAAATGCTACAGGATGGCCATCATATAAATGTATTTCTAGCTAGAAGCTGTGATGGCCTTTCACCAACTTCCGTGTTCCTTGAGTCCTACAATCCGGGTTTTTTCAAATGCAGTTTGAGATAGTTAAAACAGTTTTATCTTTCACATAAAAGTAATTTAGGCGTTTAATCATGTTAAGCTTGCGGTGTGATTTGAAGAGTTATCTTTCCATATTATTTCATCTGACAAAGCAAATTGGTTATATAATTTTAACAGTACACTGTATTGCACAGATTATGTGTTTTTTTTAAGGAATGAAATAATGTTTACACTTGCCTATCAGATCTTTATGAAACGTGAATAATTGTCAATTTATAGGTTGTATTAGAATATACAAATTGCAGTCAATTTTAATAAGATAGAGATTTGAATTAAAATATGTAGTATATTCAAAATCTATATTCAAGTAAGATTTTAAAGCATTTCAGAATCGTCAAATATCCTTATTTTCATATATTAATTCAATGTACAACTGATGACGACATTATAGAAGGATTTACAATATAAAGTTACGAGGATTCCTCCGCACACTGATCTGAGAAGAGCCCACAATAAACTCAGTCAGGTGTACGTTTTTTGTCATCATCATTACAATATAATTTACTCGATATCGATTAGAGCAATTTTATTCACTCCCACGCTTTTTTGTCTTAAGTACTCCTTCAAATTATAGAATGATTTCTCGATTAGTTTTCTATTAATAGATTTAAATTTATTAAGAGACATTTTTGTAACTTCTTCTGGAAGTTTGTTATAGATTTATGTTATAGTTTGTTTGTCAATTTTATGGAGCCTACTAGAATCTACAGAAATATTATTTCTTAAGTTATATGTGGTGCATTCACTTTTTTCCGTAAAAGAGTCAATATTTTTTTATGGACGTACTAGTTTTACAATATGTATACGCCAGAGTACACTCGGAATAAAACGAAATATAAAAAAAAAATATTTTAAGTGAAGTAGGAAAGTGATGTCTTACAGTCGGCAAGAGGTCTATCCTAATAGGAGAGAAGATTTTTAAGGCATCGGTCTACCACGCTGCTCCAGTAGTTTATACTCCAGTACTCTCCCCAGGATATGCAGGTTTCCTCTCTAAAGTATACTTCACGGAAAAGGTGACTATTGTATTGAAAGAATAATCAAGCACATAACTCTCTTTGTATCAAGAAAAACTCAGTGATGTCTGTCCGGGATTAAAATCCATGATTTCTTTGATTGAGATTCCACATATCTCATCATTTCATATATTATCAAGTTGACAATGATTTTTGCTTTCTGTAATTTTCACAGCAGAGCATTAGAATATTTCGTTAAAGGGAGTTATTTGATACAGTTGTTGTTCAGCAAAATGATTGGCATAAACACAAAGGAACCTCCATTGTGGCTGTGTAGGACGTAGTTCAAGTATTGAATTGAGATCAATCAAGCCAGTGAAATTGGTAGATTTTATCACAACGCTTTATGTTTTGACTGCAAAGGGACAAAGGATACTTTATATGTAAATTTATATTATCATTCTGATTCTGGTTTGCTTTTATTACGGCGAGAAATTTCTATAAAAGACAAAGTCAAGCCAATTGCTCATTGATGCTAACAAAGTTAAAGTAAGTTTTATATATTTTCTCTACTTTGAAAGTAAATTGCAGACGTAATTGTTTATAGTGAAAGTTTAATTAGGAAGGACAGTTTTTTGATGAAAGATTCTGATTTTGGAAGATCATTTACTGCTCCTAAATACTAAAATTTACTTAGTTTGTCTTTTTCATTAATAAATATGTTTCTTTATTTGTTATTGTCCACTGCGTATAAATATTAGAAAACTTTTTTATGTACATATAAATATTAACTCTTAATATAGAGAGTGAATGTACTTCATATAACCTAAGAAATAAAAATAAACTTGTTATAAATTCTGGCAGGGTGCATAAAATTGACAACTCATTTAAGGGTAAGTAAGTAAGTAAGTAGCAGCCCATAAACATCCCGCTACTGGGCACTGACCTCTTCTCTCCGAGGAGCGAGGGTTTTTAGAGCATAGACCCACCACGCTGCTCCACTGCGGATTGGCAGGCATAGTACACAAGTGCGCTCTCTATTCCTTCACTCTCATAGTCCGATGTGACGGGAATCCGACACGACCAGAGAGAGGTCAGGCGCAGGACCCACGGCTTAACGTGCTCTTCGAGAAATGGGGGTGGCTCACACCGCCAACTTCCCAACTTCGGGCAAATATTGAGAAAATCTTAAATAGAAAACTCAATATTGATTTTTGAATTGGCCCAACCCAGGACTCGAACCCAGGATCTCATGTCTGTAGTCGAACATGCTAACCACTAGACCAATGAGGCAGTTTAAAGGTAAGTGTATATCAAAACAAATCAAAATATCTTTATTCAAATAGGCCTATTACAGCACTTTTGTCAATTTTTTTCCATACAATAATTCTAATGTACGTCTGATGATGATATTAAAGAACGACTCAAAACCTAAAGTTACGAGGGTTCCTTCACGCCTTGATCTGAGCTAAGAACAAACTCAGTCGGGTATTTTTTTTTGTTACCATCATCATTGCAATATCATATTAGTTTAATATATTTCAATTCAAATTAGAGCAATTCGATCAAGTAATATTGTAACTTATAATATGATTTTTCTATCAACTTTCTTTTAACAAAGTCTTTAAATTTATTAATTGACTTCTCTAAAACATCTTGGAGGAGTTATTTTATGCAGCCTACTAGAATTTATAACAAGTTTGTATAATAAACTCTATATTTTTCTATAAAAAATTCCCAGAAGAACTTCAAGAAAACTCCTTTAATACATTTGTTAAAAGAAAATTGAAAAAACATACTATAATTTGCAAGACTACGTAGACGATATAAATGCGGGGGAGTAAACGAATAGCTCTTATTTAAATATAATAAACTTGTAATGATGATGAAAAAAAAATTATGTGTTTCTTTAAGACCACCATCAGTCATGCATTCAATTTAGTAACTTTCAAAAAATATTATGTGATGATTCAAAAGTGCTGTAAAGGCTTACTTGAATAAAGATATTTTGACTTTACTTATAGTATATTTTAAGAAGTGCAGATTTCCTGTTATACAATATAATTATAATATAATATAGGTTTATAATTAAATTAATATTTGCAGTTATACAAAACAATCCCCGCAGGGATTTATATTCCCTTCCGTTACAATATTTTCTTCAATAATGTAAACATTAATATAAAAAAAAATAACTTTAACAAAATAAGCTCCAAAATTATTTTCCCTATTCTATTTTCTAAATCACCGGCTTGAACTGAGCAAAAGTAATTTTACTTTATTATATACAAATTATAAATAGCAGGAAAACTCCTATAATTGAGAATTCATTGTATTAAACTGGCCTAAAAGATCGTGCTTGTTGTTGTTAATGGTCAAATACAATAGAGCCTTATTTCAAATATTTTACGTTATTGTAGGAATTTGCTAATTACACAATGTTATTTTACTTAAATGAAATCTATTAAGAGGAAAAGGAAATTGTTTTAAAGATCATTAATATCTGGGTGTAGACCCTCTTACTCATAAGAGGGTGAGAATATTCTTTTTAATTTAACCACAGCAATTCAATTGGACTCAAAGAGGATAAATGGATCGACATCGGCATCGACGGTGCCCGATATTTGTTTCTGCCCGTTATTGTAACGGGCTTGTTCCCACCAGCTTACGCCGGCAGGACCACCCAGGTCAATCCGACTTCTGCCACTCACATGACTCCGAC
The DNA here is from genome assembly GCA_015832385.1 of Elymnias hypermnestra. Classification (NCBI taxonomy): domain Eukaryota; kingdom Metazoa; phylum Arthropoda; class Insecta; order Lepidoptera; family Nymphalidae; genus Elymnias; species Elymnias hypermnestra. The sequence continues at coordinate 3,100,894 of JACTOM010000874.1, read as the reverse complement.
GTCATCTTCACACACACCTGGTGGGATGACAGCGGGAGCTCGTGAGGTAGTGGACGCCCAGTGCTTTCAGATCTAGGATGCTGGCAATGCCATGGAGGTGTGTGTGCGGAGAGTGGTCCACGTGGGGGAACATGCTACTCGACAACTGCCGGACGAACACCTCCACGGTTGGCGTCTTGTGCGCTGAAGCAGTGAATGTACTTCGGTACTTGAGGATCTTTTATATCAAAAAGGTGAGGCAAATAGTGATTAAAAGGCAGAAGAATCTTAAATTTTTCATGATTACCTTCCATTATCTACATATGTAAAATAACTAGGCAATAATTCAAATTCAGTAATTTCTTATTAAAGTAGGCTATTACAGCCTTTTGAATAATTAAATATTCCTTTCAATATGCGATTGATGATGACATTACAGAACGACTTACAATCTAAAGTTAAGATGGTTTCTTCGCGCCCATTACTAAGAAGGGAGAAATTTTTTTTTTACGGATGAAACGCGTGATTAGCGTCACGAAAATCTGCAGTGTTTTTTATGGTGTTACATTTGAAGGAGGTGGTTTTAATATTTACAAATAATATGTGGTATTTTAATTTGCCACTCGTCATTTTTATTGAATAAAAAATAAAAATATTTCATAAATTCTCTTTAGTAAATTTAAAATCCTGTATTTTTAAATCAACAAAAATATTAATTTTTTCAGGCAAATCATATGAGGTCTGGCATTATTTCTATTGTTTTATCAACATTTAATTTGTTTATATAAATTTGTTTTTGGATAATTAAACTATGATAACATATTTTTATGTGCTGGAAATAGACACTACTTTCAAAATTAGACAATTGTAAAATTCATTAAATTTCAATTTTGAAAAATCAAATATCGCTTAAAATATACATAATATTTTAACAAAAAAAAAATAGAATAACTAACCTAAATTAGCACCTCTTGATACGTAATCTCACACGTATTCCTATAAATATTATAAGTCTGAAAGTTTGTATGTTTTTTTTGGGTAAAGGTGCCAAAAGTACTTAATAGATTGGTTTCAAATTTAATACACAGCTAGAGTTTGAATTGGCATTGTACATAGGTTACATTTTACTTAAAAATTCAACTCCTAAATAATATAAAATTAGAAAAATTGTAATAAGATTGTGGATTTTTCTGCAAAAAGATGGCGGTACTGTTGTTTTTGTTGTTTTTTAATTCACCAAAATACGGGCAAGGATACGGTGTCATACAGCCTTATCGTATTTATTTTCTTCTCACAGGCTATGCACTATAAATTTTCTAATACATTACTCTAATTTTTTAATATCTATCATTTATCTTACCAGTAATAAAAACGTACAGGGGAAACAATGCAAAACGTCCGCGGGTGAAACCGCGGGACACAGCTAGTATAAAATAAATGAAAAATAACAAAATACTGATCGGCATCTGCTTTGCTACTTACCTCTGTCAATTGGACTTACACCATTTTCATAATCGCAGATTATGCAATACCAACAGATAGTACTATTATCTGTCTTCATTTTCGGGAGCGGCCTGCTAACACCTTGTATATAAATGCTTGTTAGAATGAGCCAAAGGGAACCCATATTGGATGTACAAGTTTATTATGTGTTATAAATTGCTCTCTGCCTACAAAAGTATATAAAATTAACATTTAATATACTCTTCATAATTGTTTATAGACTCAGTAATCAAGGGAGGGTATTTATACGGTGCAATAATTACGTTAAGATACGGCAATGGATTTGATTTGGTTAAGTGTGAACCCGTATAAAGAATGGAGGGTTCTTTATATTATATTCTATTTACTACTTTTCAACTTCGGCTCCAGATGACGTGGTTCTAAGTTTGAATAAGTCAAGAAGTGATACGGCTTGATTATTGTAATCTCATCTGATGATTTGTAATGATAGTCTAAGATGGGGCCGCGCTAACCTGGTAAGAGGTAATTTACTTCTTATAGTTTCCACACATCTCTCCTGGCAGAGTCCAGGCTCACACAAATTAGGGAAAGCAATTTTCCTAATTTGCCCAATCGGAAATAAAACCTCTGAAAGCGAAGTGCTCGCACCAATGCGTCTACGAGCCTGCCCAAAACATTCTCTTTATTTACACTATAATATATCGTGTACAAATCTACGCCGTCTTGCATGAGATTGCATAAAGTAAATAGCATCCCATTGACACAGGCCACAATTGGGCATAGGCCTATTCACTCAAAGGATAGAGGGTTTTTAAACATAAACCCAACACGTTACTCCACTGCTAATACACAAACGCAATAACACAATTGTTCACTATCATAGTCCGATGAAACGGCGATTTGACACTATCTGAAAGAAATCAATCGCATGTATTGATTTAATATAAGCATATTACTTGATACTGTTTATAAAAATACAAGTCAATTAACGTGTACTAAAATCTAAATATAAACTACTAAAAGCTGATGTAGGCTACTACTATCTCTTAAGCCTCCTAGACAAGTTGACATTCTAAGTACGATAACGCTACGTCGAACGACGAACATTACAATTTGTTCATTGTGATCACGTGACATATAGATGTGATACGCCATTTCCATACATTTTTAAGCGTTCTACTGGCGTTAGCATACTTAGTATGTAATCTTGTCTAAAGGCCCAGATCCTGACTTGTTATTAAGTATAACTATTTAAATGAAGGTTGTTTTTCAATATATCTTGAATGATAATTGTTCGCGACTTTTCCCCTTCGTTTAGGAAATAGTATATTTTGTTTAATTTCAAATCAATATTGTTGTCAATCTTTCCCTTTCGTATAGAAGAATATTATTATTTTTGTTAACTTAGAGTCTATATATAAATATTAGTAGAATCGTATATAAAAATGTTTGTTGACTATAGCGTGTATATATTTGTATGATTGTTATTTCCTAGAATAAAGTTGTTTGTGCAATTAATGTAAACCCTGTGATTGGCAAATAATAGAACGCCAATCATTGGACGCCTTTATCTACAAATAAAGAATCAACCAGCGTCGTTTGCAATAGTGTACGTGTGCCAGTCGTCAACACGACATAATAGAAAGCCAATTCGGCTTAAACGATTCTGCTGAAGAACAGTTCGATCGCATACATATAACCTCGTCTGGTGACAAGTAGACGACGGGTCGTTGGGTGAATAATCTGGTGGCATTTTATTTGATCCTGAATCGGCAATTTTCGCGAGTGTGAGCTGTCGAAGGGGCTCACAACAATTGCTAAGTTTTATATCCAAATCTTAAGAGTAGAGTGAGTCTATCAATTCAGTAACAAATTCGTTACCAATACATTTTTTAATTAGGTTTGTTAGTAAACATATTAGATTTACTTATATTTTACAACAACACAATGAAAAGATATATTTATATAATGAAATAGGGAGTTTTACATTTATTTTTTTTATATTAATATATATTTTTTTTTATAATAATTGCAGCCCATTAACCTCTCCTCATCCGATGTGATGACAATCCGACACGACCGGAAAGAGACCAGGCGCAAACACGACGGTTTAACGTGCTCTTCAAGGCACGGGGGTGGAACACACCGCCGAAACTTCTAACTTCGGGCAAATATTGAGAAAATCTTAATAGATAACTCAATAACCATTTTTGATGTCGCCTGACCCGGGACTCGAACCCAGGACCTCATGTGCGTAGCCAAATTTGCTTCCCACTAGATCAATGAGGCTGACTTTATTGAACGTTGCACATAAGTTTAGTAATTAGTACGTTTGATAAATAAATTATTAGATTTTACAGTGTTTTAATATGGAACCATGAAAAACGGCCTATTAAGGTATCTTCAATATCCATTAATGCACGGCAGGTAGAGTTTCAGTGTAGCGCAAACAGCACCAGTAGTGCCCAGTCAGCAGAAATATTTAGTACAAGCGATAAGCGTTTCCCCGTAAAGTTATTTAAAATAAACCGTTTTTATTGCTAACAGGTTAGAGCTTGACTGAGATCATACTGGATGGTAATGATACAATCTATCTGGTACAAGTACGATACAATTTGGTAAGAGTCAATTTTCCTCTTAGGGTTTCGACTGGATCGTACCAGAACACAATACTCTTTGCTTGGCGGTACGATTTTGCTGGCAGGGTGTTGTCAGGGTTGAAGCCAGTAGGCCAGGCCCAGAATTCAAATTCCAAAATTTTCTCTTCTGGGGATAGAGTTCAGGATGTCTGCTAGCAATGCGAATACTCGCACCATTGCGCCAGCGAGGCCGTTAAATATTAATTGTGATATCGGGGCTCCTATTTCGGTGTAGGAGAATATTATGAGAAAATCTTGGGGTATATACCTGTCAAACCTTAATGGTGTGGTGTTTCTATGCTCCAAAAACCCTGAGACTTCCAAGTGACTCGGCAGAACTACGCCTGGCTGTAGGACATTATTAGGTTTATACGTACATGTGTTCTTATTGCATACTGATTTTAACAGCATCGCTAAAGGTGTTTTTAAGTTATAATGATAGAATGTGTCATTGATCGTAACATTGATTCATTAAAAGAAGATTGTTCACGAAATTTTACAAAATCGTTATATTAAAATAGTAGTACATCTAAGAAAAAGAACACACCATACTACGAAAGCAATTCTTGATAATGTAATATATATACCACTGCCTTAATTAAAAGGCAACTATCTTAGCTATGCAAATCACATAATATTCTAAACACCATCTCAAGCTTCTCTGTTAAAGGAGAGGCTAAGATACTGTTAACCTTTTATTAACTTTATATTTTGAACTTATTAGAATGATTTTTCATTTAAATTATTTTATTTGCCTTTAAATTATGGTTCCAATTGCACCATACGACAATTTGATGAGCACTTTAAGTGAAGTTTTATAAAATAAAATAAATTAATTCACCTGAAGGCTTATTTACAAATGATAGAAAATAGTATAAAGTGTTACGATTAACGGTAAAACCCGATATTACTACTTTATAATGAAATACTTATACAAAAGAATATACTTTTTTATTTATATAGTTATTTAATGTAATAATGTTAAAATATTAACACAAAAGTATGCCTTAATTGATATGGAGTATGAAATAGTCAATTAAGATTAATAGCGAGCATGATAGTACTTTGAGTAAGTGACTACGAAAATATTAAGTTCGAAAGGCATTAGAGTAATCCATTAATAGGTTTTAGTGTAGAATATACGTATTCATATAACGAAGTAATTATTTTAATGTAAACTGAGACGTGGCTAAGTAAAGACGTAGACAAAGTGAGGCAACTTAGCAAAGATGAACAAAATTATTAAACTCGTAATTGTATCCGAGAATATGTTATGTATTTATAGAAATTATTTTTCCTTTTCCCTCACAGGAAGATTTATGATCTGGATTAGAATATTAATAGAGTTAACATTGATTCTCGCTTGCATAACTACAAATTTTATCCACTTTCAGTATTACAAAAGTCAATTAACATATTTATTTTTGACACTTATAAGTTCTTTTATAATACTCATATTGGCTTTGTATCACTCCAAGAAATTTGAAAAACTAATTAAGTTAGTCGAGGAGATTGACGAATATTTTATTAACGACAAAGAATATTGTGTAAATGTTAATAAGAAATTTAAAAAAGTGTCCATTATGACTCTTTTCTTTCCAATACTAACAGCAGGTCCTTTAGTATATATGTACGTAATGAGACAAAGTGAAATAAATGAGTCTAATTTTGTTGTATATAGTATTATAACATTTATTTGCAACATACGTTATGTATACGAATATATAATACTGTATTGTATTCTATTTGTTTTATCTCAACAAATAAATTGCGTAACAAGAAAAATCACTAAGGAAAGGCTTTCGAATATAAGTATATTTAAACGAAATAGCTCACCAAATAACACTAATGTGAACATTGAAATACAAGAATACACCACATTTCAAGATTGGACAGCAATTTACACCGATTTAAAAGAGTGCTCCAATTTAATCAACAATATATTTGGAGTGGAGGTTTGTAATATATGTTTTTATTTGCTTGTATGTTTAATTAAGGCTTTTGAGCAAAAAAGGCAATTATATATATTTTTTTACAGATTACCATAATGCTGACTACAGTAGTATTTTTCCTTATAACGTTTCTTTATGCTATTGCGTACATTACTATTAACGTAAGTACCAACAACTTCTGTATTATGATTGCTTTCATATTTGATACCTTTTCAAAAGTTTATATTTCCTTTTTAAAGTGAAACTTCTTTAGGCGCATAGAGGTAATTTTTTTACGGATTATACGTCTGATTAGTATCACGAAGATGTGCAGTGTTTTATGCTAATTCGTTTTAAGGTTAGGTAGTTTTAATATTTACAAATAACATGTGGCATTTTAATTTGCCACTCGTCGTTTACTTTTCATAAAATTTAGATATTACATAAATTCTCTTTTCTAATTTTAAATTCAAAAACAAAATTTAATTAATAGTTTTTAATATTGACAAAAAACACGTGGCATTTTTATTTACAATTCGTCATTTGAGATTTCAATAAACTATTTTGCTTAAAATATAAACTGATAATATTTCTCTTTACGAAATTTTAATGTTAAAAATAGTATTTCTATGTTAATAATTAATTTACAATGATTTACTACTTATAAAATAGCTTTTTATATTTAATATTATATTATTATGGCTGTTCAACCTTTTCATGGATAAATGTTTGACAGATTTAAAAGAAAGTATGTATGGGTTAAGAATGAATGAATTACTCATCAAATGTTTACTCTACGCTGATGATCAAGTAATACTTGCGTCATCCGCTAACGAGCTTCAGGAGATGCTAAATATTATGAATGAAGCTTTGAAAGGGAAAGGAATGAAAGTGAATGTAAACAAAACGAAAGTTATGCTTTTTGAACGAGATGAATCTATGATGAATGGCAATATTTTGATAGATGGGGAACAAGTGGAAGAGGTGAAAGAATTTGTATACTTGGGATCTAAATTTACAAAAGATGGAACATGTGAAAGTGATATCGAAAGGAGAGTGAATGCAGGGAATATGGTAAATGGTGCTCTGCATGCTTTTATGAATAGCCAGATGGTGTCTCAAAGGGCTAGACTGGCAGTGCATGCTGGAGTGTTGGTGCCAACACTTATGTATGGTAGTGAAAGTTGGGTATGGCAGAAGAATCACAAAAGTAAAATAAATGCGGTAGAGATGAGAGCGTTGAGAAGCATGAGTGGATTAAAACTGAGTGACAGAGTAAGAAATAGTGTGATAAGAGAACGTTGTGGTATAAAAGAAGACGTAGTGACTAAAATTGAGAAAGGTATGCTTAGATGGTTTGGGCATGTAGAGAGAATGAATGAAAGGAGACTGACAAAAAGGATTTATGAGTCAAGAGTGAATGCGAAAGTTGGAAGGGGAAGACCAAGGCGAACGTTCCTGGACCAAATCCAGGACATTTTAAATAACGGCCAGGTCAAGAGTACTCTAAACCGACGAACTTGTATGAAAGGTTTAATGAGATTGAAAGAAGCGAAGGAGATATGCAAGGATCGTGGCAAGTGGAAGGATGTTGTCTCTGCCTACCCCTATGGGAATGAGGCGTGATGCTATGTATGTATGTATGTATGACATTTTACGATTTAACCAATATAAAATTAATGTATCTTAATCATTCTCTTTAATTATTATTGTTAATTATTTCCAACATCTAAATCTCGGAAATATAAAGTTTTAGATTTTTGTAAATATTAACAAGACTTAACAATTACTTTGCCAAAGAAGTTTCACTTCTGACAAATGTACTTTGTACGCAAGCACTTTTATTTTACTTACACTTATTTTTTTACCTGTTGTTAACGATGCATCTGTTTTCTTTTTGTTAATAAACTTAACGTTACGAGTAATAAAAAGATACATAGAATAGAGTATAGAAGGTAGTAAATAATATACTTTATACCCAACTATAACACACTAAAGTTAGTTATTACTTTATTAATCGTTTACATTTTTCTTCTATTTCATTTCATCTGCTAAATTTGTATTATAATAAATACATAAGATGTGTGCAAGAATATAATACGATGCTTTAATATGTAAATCATCTATTTTTGTAGGTGTAATTACGTGTATTTGATTGGTATTTTCAATAATTTGCAGGGTACGATAATGTCGTTTCAGTTGTTCATGTACTTGAATAAATTGTTGACATTTTTGGTAGCTCTATATATGTTATCTCGAAGTGCTCAAACAGTACAAAACAGCGTCGACAAATTGAAACGCACTCTTGGAAAACTGCTGATTAATTCAACACATGGTAAAGATATTTTTTAAAATAAAATAAGTGCTTCTAATGAAGAATATTTTTTTAATTTCACAATCTACTTTCATAATTATAAATAAGAGAATGTTGTTTTAAAAGCTGTAACATGGATCGCAATTACGTTGTAAATTTTGTCGTCCAAAAAAAATGTCATGAAGAGAATCTTGCATCCGCCTTACCCCTTTGTAGTTCTTAGATTCCACGTTCTTGTATTATCACTGTCACTTTTTATTTGAAAATTTTTAAATATTGCATTGCTTGTCTGCATTGACTTTATATATTTTCACGTCCAGTTTATTATATTTATCATTTGGTTGGTATGAACTCACAGTCTTTGAATAGAATTTGACCGAGTACAAAGTTTTATCCAGTTGAATACAAAATTAAACAGCGGTCGAGAATGGATCGTAAAGCAGATTTAAATTCGATTTGTCAAAATTTTCAAACAAAAGTTATATTTTGAAGTATTTGAAATATAAAAGAACCCAGACATTGCTACTGCTTGACAAAGCAACATACAATTATTTCGACGTCATCGCGATACGTCCTACTCAATGGAGTTACAGTTTATTCGCGCTAAGAATGCTGTGAGTCCACCATTCTAGCCCTACCCCCTAACCAATCAAATCTATTCAAACTACAAGGTCAAGTTCACAGTGACCAGTTGATGCGGTGCTAGATGACTCACTGCATTCTTAAGTCGTCATTTAGACAAATCAATTGTACTTTGTCGCCAAATAAGACTCAAAACTCATAATATTTTTTTTCAGATATCATATTTTATAAGGAGGTAAAGGACTTTTTGCGTTTGGTATCAAGTCGTCCCATAAGAACTCAAGCGTTTGGTTCTATTTACGTGGATATGACACTTTTGCCTAAATTTATTATGTTTTTCACTTCGTATACAATTATAGCACTGCAATTTAATAATGTTGTCTAATTGTAAAATTTGAAATAATGCCTATTTTTATGTACTTATCGATCCTGTTAAAAATTGTATGTAGTACTAATCATTATTGTAATATAAAGGAGTCGATTATTTTAGTAAACTGGGAGAGACATTATTATAGTGAATATCGTACTAAGATTAGTGATCACGTATATTAGTTATAGGAACTAATATACGTGATCACTAATCTGTAAGACACAGACATTTGTTACTATTTGTGTTTTTAGTTTATAGATTTAAAAACAAAACAAATAAGTGTGCTTTAGAACACACTACAAGCAAAACGTAACTCTCTCTTGTATCTCCCTTTCAACTTCTGTTCCCCTCACTTGAGCACACTCTTTGTAACGCTCTTGTCACACATCCACCAGATTACTCCCCTAGTCAAGCGTGTGTCAGAAGTAGAACAATATTCAGTAATAATAATCATAATAATTAGTAAATTAATAATATGTTCATAATTTTATAACCAAACTAAAATATTCTTTAATTCCGGTACACTTGAACTTTTTTGTCAAAGGGTCTACCACCGGTTCGGAACTTAACCGACTACAGAGAAGAATCCGGCAAGAAACTCTATAGTCTATTCCTCTTTTTCTCATCCATGTTATATCTAATATAAATTACAATAAAATACATCATCAACATCCATTATCATTAAATATAAAAACAAATAGCAAAGAATTATCATTATGACAAGATTTAATTTAAAGGAATACACTTAGCTTTGTATCGTAGAGCAGCCCTTTTTACCGACACAACTAACTTAAAACACAATAACTGGTAGCTAATGTTTATTAAAAACTGAGGACTCAACTAACTTCTACTAATTTATATACCTTTATTACTAATGAGGCTATTACGACAACGCACCAATGAGAGTATTTGGCGCCAAATACACTTCTTAATTATCTTATTTATTAAGAAACTACCACTCCCTGTTAGTTTTTAATAGTTACAAATAATATAATATAAGTAATTCTTGTGGTTTATGAAGCCTTATAACAATAATATCCCAAATTGGCATCATTTACAATGTTTACAAATTCAGCCATGGGAACGACATTGTGAAGGCCATTATTTCAAAGAATACGATTTAGTCAAGCGACGAACCGTATTCCTTACTTAAAATATTATTTTAATTCAAATATATGATAAATTATTTTATATTTACTATCACGTGCGTAAAGAAATTTTGCTTGAAAATCTTTTTGAAAGTACTTTCTGAATAGCAAATAGTGAAACAATATGGGTTAAAAATAATACTAATAAGTATAAAAAATCAATGTTTAGCCGAGTGCGTGATGATAAAAGTTAATTTTTATGTCTACCCTATTGTTATTTTATCTAGATTGCCTTTTTTAATGTTTAGCTATACATTGTATCACAATGTAATGTATTTGATGCTTTATTAAAATAATATTTACCTATAGAGTGATATAAAACTACGAGTATGATCTTCAAAAGTAATTTTATTGATGTAATTTTCACTGATTGTTTTGATATACACCAAACCTTCTTACAAAGGTGCTCTTTTAAAAATCCTTGCTATGAATACAAAATGTACAATAAAAGACTGAAAGCCTTTTTAAACAAATTAAGTAAATTTATATGTTTTTTGACACAGTCAAAGACTTAATATATAAATTATAACTTTTAGAAAATGTTGGTTATAATATGAGCCATGATTTAATTAAGCTATAATATATCATAAACTGTGCGTATAAATTCACTTTTGCTGTGTGAAATTAAATGTAAACTATCACACAAATGTTATTGTTTTATTTTTTCAAGAGTTGTTGTGACGTGAAGGCAGGATATTCCTCTTTATAAAGGATAGAAAATCGTAGCATAAATTGTATTTGAAGAATCACAGGAAGTCTGTTAGCACTCTCGTCGACAATGGTATTGTGAAATAACAATGCACAGGAAAAAGGATACGCTGCCTCGTATTCATCCATTACATTACGTTATATATTGTTTCTAAATATCGTAACGCTTTTGAATCGTCGTTAAAAATATTGCCTTCTCGTATGACTTTATAAATTGAATGAGAGAAGAACTCAGAAATATATTTCTGTCCTACAATTTCCTCTGTTTTTTTTTTAAATATTTATTTATTTATTTAATAGACACACCAATAGACCATTATGATAACATTATCAATACCAGAGAGAGACCAACACAATATATATATTTTGCACCAACAAATACAAAGTACTTAGAAAAAAAAATTTGTAAACTTGACACTACACTTAAGTATCGACGAATTAGAATTACTTGACAAAACCCAATTTCTAGGAATAACTATTGACAAAAATCTACAATGGAATCCTCACATAAATAATCTAACAAAAAAAATTAAACTCTGCTATATTTGCCATAAGAAAAATAAAACAATTGACAAACACAGCAACAGCTAAATTAGTTAGTATACTCGTACATTGCTCAATTCCACAGTCTCATGACATATGGAATATTATTATGGGGAGCAGCAGCGGAAGCAAAGAAAATTTTTATACTACAAAAAAGAGCAGATAGAGCAGTTTTTGGTAAAAGACCCCGTGACTCATTGCGAAACTACTTTGAGGAGACCGGTTTTATGAGGCTTCAATCAGTATACATGTATATAAATATTTTGTACATACGTAAGCATTTACACCTAGTCAAAAAGAAGCCTGATTGTCACATGTTTAATACAAGGAGAAAAGAAAAGCTACAATCGGACTTCTTAAGACTAGCAAAGACCAGGAAGTCCTTTATTGGCAATGGGATTCGCTATTATAATAAAAACCAACAATAATGGAACTGCCGGATCCAAATTTAAGCATGGTTATAAAAAAATCCTTATACAGAAGGCCTACTATAGTATAGGTGACTTTGTTAATGACAAACGGATCTGGACTTAGCTGATGGTGGCCTATTATAGTAATAATAATTTCAATGGTTTTTTGTGTATATGGATATAATTTATAATAATGGGTGTGCAAAAGTTTTACGTTCATAAGTGCTGCTTTGCAGCCTAAATTGAAAAGAAATATAAATAAATAAACAATGCACCTTTAACAGGTGTATACAACATTTATAGTTAGGAAGCATTATTTAAAAAACATTGATTTTAAGCTGCCCCATCTATATCTAAGTCTTAATCAAAATAAAATTTAGTTATTTAATAAAAGTATTAAGGACGAAAAGGAAATAATTTAGAAACATATAAGGTGTTCTTAAAACTTACTGGGTTATCGTGAAAATGTCAATGTCGTTTAAATTATTTTACGTATTGGCTAGCCTTTTTAAAGTGGAAAAGTTCGATTTAGAGGAGTCTGGAAAGAAATATATTTCCTGGGGGATATCTGGGGACGTTGATGTTGATTTGACCCAGTCAGGACAGTCTAGAGTGTTGTGAATAATTTTGTGAACGGTCATTAAGTCAAAGACAAGTCGTCGCATTTCTAGAGTTTGAATGTTGAAATATGTAACACGTGTTTCATAGTTTGCTTTATACGGGCAGGTATTATCTCTAAACGGTAGGTATTTCGTAAAGGAACGATGAATTCGCTCTACCCTTCCAATGTGTGATTTATGGTGCGGATTCTACACTGCGACTGCATATTCTAATATGCTAGGTTTCAACGCATTATATATACTTATAATATAACCGATTATTTTAAAATTGGTGGCGATGCGTTTGATAAAATTCAAGTAGTTTTCAAGCTTGCGAGGTGATGTGATTAATATGTTCTTTGAATGTAAGTTTACCATCAATTATGACGCCAACATTTCTAATTACGAATACCTAATTTAGCTGGAAGTAATTTTACACGAAATACTCTTATTTCGTTTAAATTTTGTATTTGCAAATTTTGTGACATTTAGCGTCATACTGTTGTTTTTATATCATGTATGTTATTGGTTATATCATTTATGAATAATGGAAACAGGATTGGTCCCAACCAAATGAGAGCCTTGTGGCAATCATGATGTAGCAATAAATGAGTCTGAGATATGGTCTTTAACTGTTACCCTTTAAACTCTGTTTGTAAGGTACGACCACGAGAGTAATTAATCATGGATCCCTTAACCACAAAGTTTTAAAATTAAAATATCATGGTCCATCTAATCGATCGCGCTGTAAAAGTCGGTATATATCGTGACCACTTCTTGTTTGTTGTCCACACGTAGAGAAATGTAGGTTTTTTTATTTCTAAAATGGTTGAAACATGCACAAGATCCCATAAAAGTATAATATACCGGTTTTCAAATGTTCGTAGGTAATTCCTTTTTAATTAAATAATTTAATATAAAAGTTATTCCGCATTTTTTATGTTGTTACCATTCTAAGATATATTTTTAGCAATTTGACAAAAGGACGCGTACATATCTAAAGAAGGATTATATTCGGGATTTTGAGCTTCATAGAAGTAAAACTGGTCCAAAGCTCGGCGGTTATTTCAAATTTACATTATGTAAACTAGACTTGTTCCAGTAAACAATACAAAAAATTAGTATAACACCCAGTAAAGGATTATTTATCTTTACATATAAGAGGCAACTAAAAATGTTCCTGCAGTTTTCATTTATTGTTTACTTATATGAACGCAAGAAAAAGTAGTGGGGTAATTTTTTGTACATTTAGAAGCTGATGTTAAGAAGTATCATTAAATGTCTTAGATAAGTTTCTTTACTTTAAATGAACCTGTAAACATTTTGGTAAAGTATGGCCGAGTCAAATGCAATAATCGGGCTTGTTCACCTTATGATTTTTAGTTTTATTTAAATTAAATAAAGATATCTAACAACGTTTACTACTACTTCTTAATATCAGTTTCTAAATGTACTAAAAATATGCCACTAATTAGTTTTGCTTGCGAAATACAGTTCATATAGGTAAAAAATAAATGAAAACAGCAAGAACTCATCTGTTTGTCTTACATTCACACACTTCTAAATAGATTTTAACGCGGTTTTCACCAAAAGATAAAGTAATTAATAAGGATAATGCTTGCAAGTGTCGAAAAGGTCAAGTCATCTTTTTTTTTTGCTGACAGGTTAGCGCTTGACTGTGATCTCACCTGATGGTAAGTGATGATACAGTCTAAGATGGAAGCGCGCTAATCTGTTAAGAGGTGATATACCCCTTACGGTTTCTACACAGCATCGTAGCGGAACACAAATCTCTTTGTTTGGCGGTACGTTATTGCTGGTAGGGTGGTAACTAGCCACGGCCGAAGCCTCCTACCAGTCCAGACTCAGACAAATTAGAAAATAAAATTTCCTAAATTCGTCCTACCGGGAATTGACCCCGGGACCTCCGCTAGCAAAGCAAATACTCGCACCACTGCGCCATCGAGGCCGTCTGGATGCTTTCATCGAAAAAGTTCCTTAATCCCTTAGATATATAAACAATCAGGAGATATTCCTCTTATATAGACCAACAAGGAAGTCTGCAAGTCGTCTAAAACAATAGTCACAGACAAATACAGTAGTCCTAATCAACTTTAAAACCGCACTTATTTCATTATTTAACTGGCAACACACGAGAAATTACATGTTATAAGTAAATTGAAGTACAGGTGCTTTACAAAGGTCCCAGATTCCTTTCCCCGTAGAACGAAGTTCGGAAATTACCTTTTCTAATTTGTCTGAGTCTGGCTTCGGCCGTGGCTAGTTTCTACCATACCAGTAAAGATGTACCTTCAAATAAAGAGATTTGCTTTTCGGTACGATGCCGTGTAGAATTCACAAGAGGTGAATTGCCTCTTTACATTAATTTGTAAAGAGTTAATTCACCATTTCCATCTTAGATTACTTACTACCAGGTGTGCTAACTTACCAGCAAATATAAAAAGGTGATTCATTGACACATAGGTAGGTATGATATTTTCTACTAACTGTACAAAGCCGGTGCAGATCATTAGTTATATCTATATCTATATACAAAAAAGAGATATCCAGGTATCTATTGACTCATCAAGATATCTCTGGATCTCTGGAACCATAAGGCGTAGAGACTTGAAATTTGTTAGAAATATTCCTTTAGCCGAGTAGAGGTCAGTTAAGAACGGATTTTACGAAATTCAACCCGCAAGGGGTGCTGCAAGGATGTTAACTATTGACTCATCCCGATATCTCTGGAACCATAAGGCATGAAGACTTGAAATTTGGTAGATATATTCCTTTTGCCGAGTAGATGTCAGCTAAGAACGGATTTTACAAAATTCCACCGGCAGCGGTTGGTTAGGTGGGTGTAAATAAAAAAAATCAAATTTTCACATTTATAAACTATATATATATATATATATATATATATATATATTTAGTCAGGGGGTACACATCTTTGTCTATTTGTCCGATAGTCATAGTATGGTACACGGGTATGCGATCCCGGCTCCCCGAGCTATTACTGAATCTTCTCAGTCTTCCGAGTCAGTAATATCCTACTACCTTATATTTTCCTTTCTCTTCCTTACAAAGTTCCTATCTTTTTGACCCGTTCCCCCCTTTTATTCCATTTTCCTACCCACTTCCTGCCAGTCCAAGGTGTACCGTGCCGAGGGACTCATGGCTAGGGGCATTTGCCTAGTCGCAAGCGGTGGCCCTGGGACCGGGCGAACCCAGAAATAGGCTAGCCTTATTCTGGCATGCGGGGCTCTGCCAGAATGGACCTATGTTCCCTTGCTACTCGTGGGAACGCAATGGTGATATTATTACATTCCAAAAATGGCGGCGATGAGATTCGCAATCCATCACGTCACGTTCCTAATGGGGGCGAAAAGCGGGCTACCGAGAGCCGCTTTGCTACTTTGAATGTAAGAGGAGGAATGAATGAAAAGATTGATGAAGTATGCCAGATGATGCATGATAGGTGCATAGATGTACTCTGCGTGAATGAGACAAAGAGGAAAGGATGTGATACCACGAAACATAGCCCTTACACAGCTTACTGGTCTGGTGTAAGCAGTGATAAGAGAGGCTGTCAGGGAGTTGGTATCATACTTTCCGAAAGAATGGATGATTGTGTGAAAGAAGTGAAATACGTGAGTCCTAGACTCATCTGGATCAGGCTAAAAGTTGGACTTACTCGGATCTTTGTCTTGGGTGCTTATGCTCCGACGGATCTGGGCACCAGAAAGTCCAATAAAGCCCAAAAAGAAATAGATGAGTATTGGGAAAGTGTGAGTGATACGTTGAATGAATGTGAACCGAATGAGCGAATAATTATGTTAGGAGATTTTAATGGATGGGTAGGTGTGAAACGTGATGGATATGAAAGGACTCTTGGTATGTTTGGTGACAAACGGGTGAATGAAAATGGACGAAGTTTGCTTGGAATATGTGTGGAACATAGTCTTTTTGTGGCAAACACTATGTTTGAGCACAAGGGGATTCATGTGTATACAAGGGAAGAAGGGAATGCTAGAAGTATGATTGATTTTGTAATTGTGGACGAAAAACTGAAGAAGAAAGTTCTAGATGCTCGAGTATACCGCGGGGTCGACATCGATACTGA
>JACTOM010000874.1:3048469-3081515 GCA_015832385.1 Elymnias hypermnestra | reverse complement strand
AAATATTACAAAACAAACAAACAAATGTATACATATGTAAATATATATAGACATTTGTTTGCTGATACACAAGTGATAATACATAAAGAAAAAGTAAAAAATAAAATTTTGGCCTTAAAGTTAAACCATACAACATATACTTAATAATTATTATGTAGACTGTGTAGTTTGTGCAATATTTTCAATTGTATAATCCAGTGAACTCCACACTAAGCGAGCTTGTATTGTGGAGTTCTAGACTAGACTAGACTAGACTTCAGTAATATAATTCACAAAGTACGTTGCCGGCCGTTGTGGGTAACTTAGAGATACATCGTCAATGACCTATTATGCTGATGCATTTTTGAGGCATGGACTGTTCCTGCAGGATATGTTCCTTTATTAATACATATATACACAGCATGTACATGACAGTGCTTTTCCAAATCAAATCATTCCCGTTTGGAACAGTAAATATTGACTTATTATTACTACTATTGATTATTATTACTATTTAATAAATATTTATTTATGTATTTATTTTGTTGAGTCATATTTAATGTGTTTGATCTTGGCTTTTTTTTTTAATATATATATTTGTCTATTTACAAGTGCCAGGCTTACGAAACAGTTTTAAGAATTGTTTCAGAGGCGTTAACTAAGGCTCGTATTATTTATTTCTAGGTCTAATTTATTTATTTTCTTTAAATATACAAGCAGTCACCTAACACAGGAGACTGCTTACGAGAACTAAAACTCACGGCAGTACTAATGACACCCTAGATGATATTACGGAAAAAATTATTTATTTATTTATTTTTCCAAATACTTATTCCTATTGTTGATTCCAATAGATAGTGTAGATTCCAATTAAATATAACTATAAATTATAACTTATTATTATTAATAATTAGTGTTGCATACAAGTACAGCAATGTGGGTTACAAGTACAATACTTGTGAATTCATTCAGGGTGCAGCAAAATATATTGATTCGGTCAGCTATGAGGTTGAGGGTGCGCAGCACGCGCGTCAGCGGCGCCTCCCCTAGCAGCTCAGTGCGTCCGATCGGCACCGCTATCAATGAGGGCCGGCGCCTCCTCCACTCATACCCGTCTGGAGCCCACAAATTTACTTGGCCTAATAAGTCTGCGTTACACTCTTATGACTTTGAAAATATAAGTAATGAGTGTGAGCTCCCTCCTAACTCCCAATTCGTTGTACCCTGCCATGCCCAGAACGAATAGTGTTGGGTACATCAATGTATAATAGGGGTATACTCCATAAATTTCTTAGCTTCATGTGGATCCCAGATGACTACGTTTCCTCTAGATGGCTCCTGACCAGTGCATTGTATAAGGCGCTTATGGCCTTTATGTTTGTGAATCCTCGGATTATACGGAGCACGAACCCTAGATATCTATAAGCTTTTTTGCAACATTTAATGATATGATTATGAAACGTTAGCTCAGAGTTGAAGGTAACGCCCAAGTCCTTGACTTCCGTCATCCGTAATACGGCTTTCCCTTCAATCAGGTGTTTACCCAAAACCGGGGTATATACTCGAGAAAAAGTGAGGAAATTACTCCACATTTCTGGTTATTAAAATGTAGACGGTTAGTTTTGCTCCAAGCTACCACCTTATCAATATCCAATTGTAGCCTCCTACGGTCACTATTGTCTTTTATAGGAAGAGAAAGCTTAAGGTCATCCGCAATTAATAAACATTTGGCCTGCTTGACCACCCCTGGCAAGTCGTTTATCATTAGTATAAACTGCAAGGGTCCTAAATTGCTACCCTGGCTTACCCCGGATCTCGTGCAGTATGGTTCCGATATATATCCTTTACAATCAACATATTGCCTCCTTTCTCTCATGTAACTCACAAACAAGTTAAGTAAGTGTTGGGTACAACCAACTGACGCTAACTTTTTTAGCAATACATCGTTGTCTACTGAATCGAAAGCTTTTCGAAAGTCAAAGTATGCTGCATCAATTTGCCCCTTCTTGTCAATTGATCCTGATTTAAAAAAATCGTATTTTAAAACATTTTATTACCCGTCAGCAGCTAGCGATTGTTGACTCGAGCTATATCATCAGCTGTTTTTGATTTTGTGTTTCATTGCTGGTTTTTTTAGTAATGTCTTTTTTATGAAACTTTCTTTTCATTGAGCTGTAGTAACACGGTGGAGCGTAAATAATGCTAATGAAACGTTTTCAAAGTATGTTTTTTCGTCCCCGTCATTATTACTATCGTCTATGTTTTATGTATTTTGAAATACCAACTATAAGTTCAAACTCTCCCTATTTTATTTATATACCTCGTTCAAATCTGCTGTAGTTTATGTCATTATTGAATGACAGTTCATGTCATCACAGTTTTTTTCCAATTATTAATTTATAATCGTGTGTAATGTAGTTGTGATATTATATAATATATACGTGTGGTTCTGTTTATTGGTTTCGGATAGTTTAGAGTAATTTTAACATGTAGAAGGTTCAAGTACTCCTATTTTTTTCAGATAAATTTAATAATATAGGATATAAAAAGTAAATAAAAAAATATAAGAATAGAAGAACGTTTACAAAAAAACTTCTTATACGTGTGTGTTCTAATTCTACGTGATACTGGCAAAGTAAATTGTGCCAGTCTGGCACAAGCTAAAACTATAACTCCAGACAATAATTTAAAATTGAAATTTAATCAGTTTATAATTGTATTTGCAAAAATTATACATCGTCACCGTGTGTGTTTAAAAAGTTCGTGCGAAATTGGTTTGGGGTTTGACTTGATTGAATATTATTTTTGCAAATTTTAAATAAAACTAAACTAGCTTTAACAACTTTAAGATCTTCAAATAAAATTCAAATTACAGGTATGTAAAAATCTCCAGCGACGATGGTTATTTTATAACAATGACTTTTCAAAAAGAAATCAACATTCGACACAATGTTTAAAGCGTGTTAACTCGTCAGAACAAATTAGGTTATACGTTGATGGGATACTTTATACTATACGACTTGGATAGGATATCAGAAAAGATTATTATGAGGCCAAAAACATTAGTTATTGAAAAGTCGACTAGGTGGTGTTTAGTGAAATAAAATCCATTGTACATAAAATATTATAAGCAATACATATTGAATAACATTTTATATATCCGTTATAATATTCATTTATACAGCAAAATGAGCGACACATACAATTTTAATTCAAGAAATAAAAACAAACTTGTAATGCTATATTTTAGAGTGAAGAAGGTTCAGAAATTATTTGTCGGATCGAGCATACGCATTTTTAATAAGATACTCGAATCACTTGCGGCATTGCCTCCGCATAGTTTTAAGGAATATGTTAAAAACGTCCTATTACAAGAAGCATATTATAATGTTAGAGATTATTATGAAAGCTAAACTCACAAAAACTACATTTAAATGAGTAGCCATTGAGTTTCTTATCGGTTTCTTTTCAGAGGAATCAACTTTCCGAATTGGTGGTGGATTTGTTACCAACAGATAGACTACTGATTATTCAAAAGCGTTTTTTGAGCCTACTCGAAAAAAAAATATTTTGATTTTAATAACAAAAGGCGAGTGTCATCTAGCTTCAAATAAAACATTTTTTGTTGTATTATTATAGTTTTATTTCCTTCACCTACAGATGATCTCAATAGATCTAAGTTTATTCTGTCTGACAGCCTCACTGGTCCTGTTGCAAGTCACAAATTACGAGCACACGTTTCTTTAGGAGAAGTCCTAGATTCGACCTCAGAGAGGACAATTTGTTATAATGTTTTTCTAATTTTAGTTATTACCCTACCACCAGAAAACTGTCACTAACATATAAATAGAGAAGATACATAGGCAGTGTAGAATCGCGTTAATAATATATCAACTATCGTTTATTCGTTAATTTATATTTTCGTTATCGTTGTTCAGTTAATTGCATCTGTGGATATCATTTGCGAACGTTTATATATTTTATCTTTAGGTTGCTGGTTCAAATCCGGCTCGAAGAACCAAAAATGTATACGATCCGAGTCGAAATGATCCAGATGTTTGTCGATTTAACCACCTACGCTGAATTTAAAAAAAGTTAAATCCTAAAATATATTATTAACGCAATTCTACAGGCAGTGTTTTAAGTATTTTGTACAAGGTATTTTATACTCAAGACGACATACAAGGACATATTTTGTAAGAGCATTATCGTGCTTTATAAAACATCAATACCATGAATGAGTTATGCAAATCGAATAATCCGTTTCCCAACGTCCAGTTAATACAGTTCTTTCTGTAGTACGTGGCTGCGGAAAATTGTGCTGTTTTGCATTTTGATGAAATATTTCGCAAGTTCTTTCGCCAATACCGTTGCATATCTAAAGTTAAATTGCATATTTTGCGGCTAGTTTTATTGGGAATGGCCTTTGCACTGCATTATAATGTTATACCCTAAATGCAAAATACTTAAAACACGTCTACAAGCTTTTTGAACACTTGTATATTGATATGTATGAATATTACATAGAAAATCAATTTTACCAGTTTTGTAAACGTTTTCTTACTTAAAAGTAATAATTCATATATTAGTATGAGTGTCTTGTTGAAATATTTAAGTCTTAAATCACATTTAATGGCGTGGAAGGAATACCAATGTTTTAATGCTATTTTCTATTTTATAAAATCGAGAAACTTGTACGTTAAGGCTATGATTGTTAATTAGTGTTTCTTGACAATTTTTATTACTAATACTAAAGTTTATTAGTAATATTCAACACTAGGTGTTCGCTACGGTGTCACCATTGATTACATCGTGAAATTAATTACCTCACAAAATTTCTAGTCAAACAAACGAAATTTTGTTGTAAAAATCTTTTGACGAGTGAGTGATTATTTTTCATTTTATGTATATAGATAGATATTGAAATATATATTTCAAAATTCACTAACAGATTTAACTATTCTAGACACAGATTATGTTAAGTTTAAATTTCTATGCTTAAAAGGCCTTATCCACGTAATGATGTATATACTCAATTACTGAGTTCAAATACTGGCTAAAATTATAATGTACCAGTAAAGATGTTAAAAGTGCCTGCTTACAAAGTATACATTTCAGAAGTGAAACTTCTCTGGCAATCAAATTTTTTAAGTTTTGCTTATATTTACACAAATCTAAAACTTTACTTTTTCGAAAATTAGAGGGAGGGGAAAAGGAAGATATGTTAGTAATTTAATGGGTTTAATTGTCATTAAATTATTTAAAGTGAAGAAAATTACAACAAATAATTTATCGAAATCTCAAATGACTAATTGTTATTAAAAATACCACGTGTTGTTTGTAAATATTAAAAATTATTAATTAAATTTTATTTTTAAATTTCATATTTATTCTATGTTTTATAAGAAATACTATATTAAGTTATTAAATGACGGGTGGCAAATTAAAATGCCACATGTCATTTGTAAATATTAAAACTACCTAACCTTCAAACGAATTAGTATAAAAAAATACTGCTCATCTTCGTGACGTTAATGACACGTTTTATCCGTAAAAATTTAACCCTCATGCGCCTAAAGAAGTTTCATTTCAACACAAGTGTAAAGTAAGTACACAAGAAAATTTAGTAAGTAAATACAACAAATATTGTTAGTAAGCTGACGTAAGCCATGGGCGCCATCATATTGGCCTTGCCTGCTCTGCTGAGCGTTTTTCACTTTACCACCACTTCGCGGTTAGTTTTTTTTTTAACGCTGAGAAATCCTCTTGGATACCTGAAATACTCGGGAGGATGTTCCAGGGTATGCCGGACTCATACCGGCTAAAACCCAGCGGTGCACCTACATCACTCGGAGACAGGGTCACGAGAACGTGACTGACAATCATTCGCAACCCCGCCAGCGATGTCCCTGCTTAGGCCCAACTCGGTCAATGAACAAAACTTACTCCGAAGGTGGATTGCCTGGAGCACCTGGCAAGCCACCAACCACCTCGCGAGACCTTTCTTTGTTGGGCAACGGACCCCGCTTCCGTTACCCAAAGGTCACCACTAAGGAGGGAGAGGGCGACCGTGGGCCTCTCGCCTTCTTCCCGGCCTTCCCCTGCGAACGGTCGAAATGGTCACGTTCGCCTTCCTCACTCGTTTTGCCATCTCCTTCCGCGTCATGACATCCCCGCAGATGGAGCGGTTTGTTATAATGCAACTCAACATACAGGAAATAAAAATATTAAGGCGATATTGTTAGCGATCATTATTTTATTTGTGGATTGCTATTAAAATACTATATTTGTTTATTATGCTGAGGTATTGGTAATTATATCAGTGAAACGTTTACATACGCTACATTAACGCTATTCCGGAAATTCTCAAATTTAATCAACACTTGTTTAGTCGTCGTTTTCATGATAGCTGTGATTGGTGAACTTATTATTTTTTGAGTGGGGCGTCAGGTATAAGACGGGTAGCACAGTAGAATGAAGAGATATTCGCCTGGTGACAGTTCTTAGTTTGTATCAACGTTAGTATTGTGTTAAAAGTCATAGAAAGTGTATAATAAAATGAGAATAGTTTTACTTAACCTGCAAATTAGTGAGCGACTCTAAAAATATAAAAAAGGTTTACTGATTCAAAAAATAACACCATAAGCTATCATATATCAGAGTAGGTATTTAAAACACCGTAAATTTCCCTAGAAACACGCTATGCGGTAGCAATAAAATAGGTCTCATAAAGCCCCCCGACCGGCGAATGTGACTTCGCAGATGTTATCACAACATAAAACACCAAAATTAAAACCTATAAAATATCGAGGACATGATTTATGTCACACGTTAATGCACGACAAATTGTACTGCCCGGTTTTGTGAGTCGTAAAATTTTACTTTCGATCTTGTTTGTTTCAGTACCTTTAAATAAACATTGTGATAGGGGAAATTCTAAACCGTAACAAGTTTACTATTATATTAGAAAGCTAGCAATGCCCCGCGTAGATACCGATCTCGTGGCAGTGAAATGTCTAAGAATTAATAAATAACAAAAAGTAATTACTGCAAACCCACTTACTGGTTGCCACAGCATGCAAAATATATATACAAAATAAATGGAATAAAAACAAGCAATGAAAAAAGAAACGAAAGTAAACAAAAAATAGAAATAATATTTACAATTATTTAAAAATTATCTAATAATAGACTACGAGATCTACATCAGGACAGGCAAGACAGTGATTTACAATTTTCCTTTTTAAGGTTGTAAGACTATCACAACTTATATCTATATCAATTGATTTACATATTTTATTATATAGCATAAGTATTCTATTTACAGGTGTTTAGCAGCCAAATTTAAGGTCTAAGTCGGACTATAGATTATTTTCATTAAAATAAAAGGTTCATTTCACTTAGTTTTTCATAACTTCCTTTCGAATTATTACATACAAACATTCGTAATCTAATCAATGTAAAGATTTTTCTATACAACGGATATATATTTATGAATTCGTAACATAATTTACGCAGACAGTCCGGTATAAGTAAATTTAAAAACTACTCTATAGATATTAAAAAACTCTTGATTTCGAGGAGGTAATGAAAGAATTTTTGAAAAATACTGGAGCGATCCAGTATTTTTTACTTCATAAAAATAAAAACAGTGAAGGTATATCGGTGCGTGTCATTGGTATCCTTGGAATATGAGATAATATCATCAATCGCAAGTCCAGCTAAAAGAGTGCCTACAATTTTCTTAGATTGACTTTTTTTGTAAGAATTTAAAAATTTTACAGGTACTGAAACGGTCTTTAACAAAATATACATTAGAATACACAATAGAATAAGGATGACGTATGAATAATATCATTCGATTATTTTTTGCACTTTTACTAACTTTTAAAATGTAACAAATATATAAGTATAATAGTGTACGCAGCGCAGGCAATGACAAATTTTATGTGACCAATTTTTCACACCTTGGGTTGCATTAATGCATTTTATTATGGATTCCCATTTTTTTGAGAAGTTAATATAGCCTACATCGCTCAGTGAAAATGCGGCTTTCTAATGGTGAAAATACTTTTGAAATCGGTCTAGTAGTTTATGTGTGAAAACGTTACATAGAAAAACACAAATGTTTCCTCTTTATAATATTAGTTTGATGGATGCGCAGTTCTCCAATTGATGAGAACGTCGTTGAACAAATGAAGGTTATATACCTTGCCTGAGATCCCATTACAAAATTGCTACGTTCGTAGTATAATTAAATTTCTATACTTTAGGTTGTGGTAACAGGCTACGACACTGGCATCCCACCAGTCAAGACCAATCTAATATAGAAATTAGAAAATACAATTTCATAAATATGCCATATCAGAATTCGACTCCAGGAGCCTCAGGCATCTAGTGTTTGCATCATTACGTCATGAAAGAATTCCTTAACCGAATATCTTAAAAAACGACGACCAATCACTAAAAGAACTCAGAACTTTATACTTTATCACAAAGCAAAGTGACCATTCAATTAATAAGGCAATTTAATAATGAAAGATACAACCTACTGTGTAGTCCATTACCTAAATCACGTGGTCAGGCAACATGCTCTAATCTTGCAAAGTGAAGCCTTTAAACATATTCGTACAGTAGGCTCAGTTTTGTAATATCTCTTACCGGCTTTTGATCTTTTTGTGCTTAATTTATATGTAATTTGATGTAGTTTTTACCACACAGCTTAATATGAAACGAAAAATTTACTCTAATGTTAAATACAACATTATACTCAGCGACAATGTAGACATATAACTAAAACATTCTTTTTACATATGTTCTTCATAAATTGTAATGGATTCGAAATTTGGCAATGGATCGCCGTATTTTTTTTATGATAGATAGGCATGCGCTTGGCTGCTATCACACCTGGTGTTAAGTGTAGATGCAGCCTAAGATGGACCGCGCTTGCCTAAGAGGTGCCTATTCACTGTTGCTTTGAAATTACCTGGATCGTAGGAGTCTAGGAAGACGGAAGCCGGTCAGGCGTTCCGCTACTTAGCGGTGCGGATCAGAAACGATTGGCTAAATCGTTTGGTGCGTACTTGCGGGATGTCCACCATGTACGGATGCCAATCGTTTCTGTCTCTTGATGTTCTATAGTAAAAGGGAGACGGAGGAACAAGTTCATATAGCTGCGCACACTCCCCGAAATATATTCTATAGAATACCGACAGGCAGGCAACGATACGTCGATGCTGCAGACTAGTCATTCCCCGATCGAGTTTTTCGTCGCCTGTAAGTCTCTGTGCTCGGCGATCCACCGAATCCAAGGCATCAAGCTGATACTTGGCCGAGCCATCCCAAAGGTGACTGCAGTACTCCATACACGATCAAACTTGTGCTTGGTATAAATTCGATAGCTATTTCGGTGTGAAGTACCATTTGACCTTATTAATATTGTCTGCTACGTAGACAGTGACTAAGGAAGGACTTTCACATAAACACACGTAACCGGAAAATACGTGCGTGACAACACCGACAAAGCTCTGTATCGGAATGAACATTTTCTATTACTAAGAAGTTATTCGTATGTAGATTTATGGAAATACAACACTCACTACTCTCTGACACAACTATTCCAAAGCTTGTGTCATAAATATCGCTATAAAGTAGTAAGACCGCCCTTCGTATTCTGCATTCTTAAATTAGCTATATATTTTTTCTATGTTCTTATATTGTGATGTACAAAAGACAATAAACAAATAGTAGGGTGGGAAGTAAAAACAATATTTATCTGCCGATGTATCTGATATCTGATGTTACAGATTGTAACTTTTTTAACGCTGGGAAATTCTTTCGGATATCTGGAATACTGCGAGAGGGCATTCCAGGTTACAGTGGACTTTTACCGCTAAAACCCAGCGGTGCTCCTAAGTCCCTTATTTCTGTTATGCAACGGCTCCATATCCGTTACCCACAGGTCCCCACTATGGAGGAAGATTGCGATCGTGGGCCGTCTGTTTTTTCCGGCCTTCTCCTGGAAATGGTCGGAGCGGCCTCGTCCACCTTAGCCTCGATCGCCCCGCTTTGTTCTTCCGCGACTCTCTCGCTGCACGTAGAAAGCGAAAGCCTGGTCCGTATTTATGAAGCGTAACTCGTCTAAGTTCGCATAATTTGTTGCACACACCCACGCGCACACCCACACACAAACCATGCACACGCACATATACACACATCCACCCACACACCAACCACGCGTGCACACCCACACACACACACACAGAAATGGATATTGAGTTTTCTTTTAAAATCTTCCAATATTTGTCCTGCCCGAAGTTGGGAAGCTGGTGGGTTGCTCCAATCGGTGCCTCGGAGAGCACGTAAAGCCTTCGGTCCTGCGCATGATCTCACTCCCGTCATATCGGATTACCGTCACATCCGGACTATGAGAGTGAAGGAATAGAGAGTGCACAATAGGCGCCTATTATTTTATTTATTAAGCTATATGTGTAATTATATAATGTACTGTTAAAGTATTGTATAACTGAGTCAGTTTACTGTTTTAAAGATATTTGCACCCCCTATCTTCCGTTCCTCTGTTCTGTCTGTTTTTACGTTGTTTTACATAATTTGTATTTTCCTTATTTTCTAAGTATGCAATTAAAGTTTAAAATAAGTAGATAAAATAAAGTGACGACCGAAAATTAAGTCTGCCATTCGTTCAGACCTAGATAAATTAGAAAAGACAATTTTATAAGTTTGCTCTGTAGGGAATTGAACCCAAAATCTCTGCCAACAAAGCGTGTACCACCACATAGCACAAGCGAGGCCATCGAATTAGTAAGCCAAGAGAGAGAAGTGGTCTAGGAATGGGTTTAGGTAATTTTATCTTTTTAATTCAAGGGATTCGGGCAGCTATTAGAGCTGGAGCAGATTAAATGGCCGGACTGCAACATGTGGCGGGACTGTAAAAGCGTTATATAAATTGCGCACTGCAGCGTTTTCGGACTGCCGAGGTAAGCTTTAGGGTTTTATTGTTTGTTACCACTTTGACTTAAAAAAATTTAGCTGCAGTATTTTTAAGATTTTCAAAGAATAACAATTACTTTAGGTATTTATTTATCTGGTAATTTAAGATGTCATCTTAACCGGTATAAGTCAATTTTTCCAAAAACATATTTTTTGCATATATATAACTAGCTGAACCCGCGACTTCGACTGCGTGAAATGTTTTTCGGGTAGCATCTTCATTAATATAATCAAATTGTTTTACAAATAAGAAACACACCTATAAAACAACCGCTATTCCATCCGCAACTCCCCTTGCGGGTAGAATTTCGTAAAATTCGTTCTTAGCTGACCTCTACTCGGCAAAAAGATTTCTACCAAAATTCAAGTCTCTGCGCCTTATGGGTCAAGAGATATCGTGATGTGTCAATAGATACCTGGATATCTCTTTTATATATATATATATATATATATATATATATATATATATATATATATAGACGTTTTATTTACATTTGATTTCATTTTTATTTATTGAAGCAGCCAAAGAGGTCACAAATTACTAAAATACTCAAATTTTTACTAAGCTACGATCAAATAAACTCATTTTCTAAGTATTATAAATATTAGTTTAGAAGTGTTAGCATATTGGTATTATTTTATTAATACATATATTAATCTTACAAACGTTAATAAGCTTGTTAAAGAAGACTGAGATTCTAGCTTTAAAAGTGTCTATATCTGGATTAGCAATTTCATAATAAGACCGACACATCCTGATTAAGGGGTTGTAGTAAGAGGTGTTATTTTTATAACGACAAGAGGAAATGTATTATTGTACTAAGACTTGAAATTCTTATATTAATAATAATTTGAGACGGCAAAATGGGGGTCGGAATGTGGTATTTTCTGTAAGATTAACAAGTACAGTTTTTTACGGCGGATATAAAGAGGGCTCATATGATTTTTTTGGAGTCGAGCTGCATAAGAAGGTATTTGTCTCGAGAGACTACTGTGGTAAAAGAGTATTTTTAGACATTTCTTTTGTATAAACCCTCAATACTCTCTGTAACTCAATTTACCCTATAACTTGTTAATAATTCGATTAAATACGTCGCAAAAATAAGTTTTCATGTTAATGTTTTATAATATCTTAAAACCGCTTTAACACAATTGCAAAAACACAACAATTAAAACAACAAATATATTTTAATTTATATTTGTTTCTACCCGAACTAAAATGTTACATAAAACCGCTGACAAAAGTTGCCGTAATATTATTATTGCTAATTGTTTTTTACTTAGAACGAGAATTTAATTTATTGAATATATTTTGAATTAAGTAATATTTTCAGTAGAGTGAAATATGAAATTGTATACTTAATTTTGTCATTTGTGTTCCGGTACCATGCTGTGTATAAAACAACTTGCTGAACCCGGGACTTCGTCTGCGTGGAATGTTTTTTGTTAGTATTTCCATTAATTTAGGCAAATTCTTTTTCAAATAAGAAACATGGTTTGTAAATGTAGTTTTAATTTTTTTTAATGTAAAAATTTAAATTTTTCAAGTCTCTACGCCTCATGGTTCCCGAGATGTCGTGATAAGTATTGATTCATCGCGATGACAGCTGGATATCTCTTTTATATAAATAGACATGTAAATATATATACATATATAGATAAGAGGTAAATAACCTCTTACCAAATTACCGCGACCATCTTAGGCTGTGTCATCACTTACACAGTCAAGCGTAAATCTGTCAATATTAAAAAAAAATATTGTATATACTTTAAGTATTTCAAAACCAATTACATTTATGTAGTTTACTTTGAATCTGCAAAAGAAGAGGCTATAAAATCCCTGGGATGATTACAAAAACATTTAAGGAGAAGTTTAGAATATCCAGGAGATTTTATGAAGTATAATCCCATATAACGGTATCTTTTCCAGGCTATTTTTCCTTGATTATTGCCATCTCATGAGAAACATTTGATAATTGTAGAAAGGTTTTACATCAAGTATTTTACTGAATATCAACAGTTTTGTATGCAAATTTAATTCAGAAAAGCTGCCGCGGTGGATAACGGTCTCTAGAAGTATTACCAGGATAACCCGAAGAGAGTTTTTGGGTCGACTTAATAACATATGTTCCAATTCAGACTACAATTGTGGAACAGTTGGAATGTTTAGTGTTGAATTTAATCTATTTCTCAGTCTGCAAGTCTAAAAAATTAGTAAAATTCTACGTTATAAACGGGATTGAAAGAAATGTATCATCTATACTAATATTAGAAAGAGAAAACATTTTGTTTTTGTATATATGCGTCTGTTAGGTTTTCACACAAAAACCATTTTTGCACCATTAGAAAATTGCATTTTCACTGAGTGACATAGGTATATAACTTTCTAAAAAAAAATAGGGATCCCTAAGAAAAATTCATGAATGGAACCCAAGGTATGAAACAAAAAATCTGTTTCAATCTATAATACTGTAGAATATTTAGAATAAAAAAATATTCTACAGTATTATAGAACGTACTAATATCTACAAAAAACTCCCCAATACCATATGTCCAACTATTGTAGTTATGCCACTATAACTACTTTTTTGCATTTTAAATGTTAATGTGTTGACAATAATCAAAATATTTTATTAATACCCTTGTTTCAATCTTTATCCTATTAAATGTCTTAATAAAGACCGTTTCAACACCTGGTAATATAATAAAAAAGATTTAAAATCTCAATCGAAAGAAAATTAAGTATCCCGAGTCGAACTCCAGTGTCAAATGTTGAAAGTTTTACATTTTGAATTATTGCTTTTATTTATAATAATCAATCGTTCACAAAAATTTAAAACTAATTGATAGTTGTAAACCTTTCTTTAATCTTCTCCCTTCATATACATTTATGAATATTTGTAATGCAAAATCCAACTCTATTTGAAAAAAGAGGTCAAGATAAGCGAAATCCCACCAGAATAAAAGCACCACCGATTAAATCCAGTCTAATGCAGAAAAATATTATAGCGATGGCGGTAAAAATATATAATAAATAACCGCTTTACTTTAAAAACATTATAGAATTTAGAGTATTGAAAAGCAATTTGAGGAATTTTTTGGTAGGAAAATGTTATTATAGTATAGATGATTTTTAAAGGATGTCTTAAGCTTTTATGATAAATTATGAAATAATTTGATTTGACATTAATAATTACCGACGTACTAAAATTTTGACATCACTAAATATTTGCATGCCATTAAATGGCAAATACAGTGGAACTAATTTATATGTAAACACGGATGTAACTTGTATATGACAAATACATTTATTTGAATTTGAATTTGAAAAAAGCTGTTAAGCAATTTTTGTAGAGTATCTTTAAATTCACAAACGTGAGACATTCTACGTAAATGATGTTATGAATTTAAAATGTTTTCATTACATATATATTCATTAGATAGATAGATAGAATACTCTTTATTGTACACCACAAACATGAAACAAGTAACAAAGAAACAAAACCAAGACAATAGTACAATTAGGCGAACTTATCGCTTATTAGCGATTTCTGCCAGGCAACCTTAGGGTTAAAGAGACAATGTGAGGTAAATAGGGTAGGTGGTGACCCCTACTATATAAATACATACAAATATTCCTACATACTAATACATACACTTTAACTTACTTATCAAATAATTAACTAAATATAATAAATAGATACATAATAATATACTTATATGTAATATATACGTGATACATAAGAACTCAGAACAAATAGATCAAATAAATGTCGTCATTAGGAGCATAAAAAAAAGATAATAATGGATCTTTACTTGTTTCTTGAACAAATCCAATGATTTAGCCTCTCTTACCTGTAGAGGTAACTCGTTCCATAATGTTATAGCTCGAACCGCAAAAAAGTCAGCAAAGAATCTGGTTGTATGTGGTATGACATTAAGTTTTAGGTCACGAGTGGGTCGTAGACATCTTCCGTCATAATCATGGAACTCAAATTTCTGCCTTAAATAAGCAGGAGCACGAGGATTAAATAGCACACAGTACAAAAGGGACACAATGTGCAAATTCCGGCGAAAATTAGATATATTCGTTGTAAAGTAAAATCTGTATATTGATTAGATTATGAATGTAAGTTTGTATTCTAATAATCTGAATTTTAATAATAAAAACCTAAGGGCATTAAACCTTTTTTAACTTCAAACAATAATAAATCTATATCTTTCCATTGCCACGAGATCGGTATCTGAGCGGGTGACAACGCGGGGCATTGCTATATATATACTGAATTATATCTTACTATTTAGACAAAGACAAACTGCCTCATTGGTCTGGTGATTAGCATGTTCGACTACAGACATGAGGTCCTGGGTTTGAGTCCCGGGTCCGGGTCGGGCCAATTCAAAAATCAATTTTGAGTTTTCTATATTTTCTCAATACTTGCCCGAAGATGGGAAGTTGGCGGTGTGATCCACCCCCGTGCCTCGGAGAGCACGTTAAGCCGTCGGTTCTGCGCCTGATCTCTCTCCGCGAGTGTCGGAATTCCGTCACATCGGACTATGAGAGTGAAGGAATAGAGAGTACATTTGTGTACTATGCCTGCCAATCCGCAGTGGAGCGGTGTGGTGGATCTATGCTCTAAAAACCCTCTCTCATGCGAGTGAGGAGGCCTGTGCCCAACAGTGGGACGTTAATGGCCTGCTACTTACTTTTTATTTAGAAATATTTTGATGAATGTGACACACGCTGCCATTTTTGTGACACGTGAATATATTTTAATTTTTAATACAAGACCTATTAGCTATTAGTTAGCAAATTGTTTACCAGCGAAAGGGAGTGACCTCCTCCTACGAAACTGTTATTTCGATGAAGGAGGCACATGATTGGCAGGCGGGTGTAAATTTCCGCTTCTTCTGCCTTTTTCCTATATTTTTAGGGGGAATTTTCTGGAGTACGTCTCAAGATGGGGCGAGTATAGCTGAGTTTATGTGGGTATTCTAATGGTCAGCAAACACCACATTCCCCATTACATCTTAGGACTACCCAGTGGAAAAAAGGACCGTGGCATGTGATACAAACTGGTTCCTTATTCACAAACCGCATTTGAATATCGATTACTCGTCGATTTAAATCGCTCCCTGAAAACGTTTTACGATTCTCTGGATTTTATCTGTCTTCAATGGGATTTAGCTGTAATGGAAAACAATCAGACGGAGTGGACGTTAAAGGACGGAAATCCGATCGTTTACATAAAACGCTTAGTGGCACTCACGAGCGCTACGAAAGTATAATGCTCTCTTTCAAAATACATTTTATGAAGGTAAACTTTTCTGTGAAAGAATAACCAGGATTTATTTCTACGAACGCTGCGTATTTCGTTACTGATGGAGATAAATTTAACCACTAATGTTTACTTGGCTGTAACGCTCTTTGATTAAATAGAATTTGATAAAGTAACTTTACAAATGATATTATTTTAAAACAATTGTTTTATTTATTTATAACAAGTAATATAAAATATATTAGAGCCAAATGCTACGTTATCCTGTATGACATTCTTAAATTTATTCTATAGAAAGAAAAGCTTTCTTCCTTCCTTTAATTTCCCAGCAATGCCACAGTTTGGAGGCTACTTGGGGAACGCCGCAGTAAATAGTTAGTATAAAATATTAGTTAAGCTGTGTGTTCAGTTTATGGCGAAGAGGTTTTAGGACTCTAAATTCTAAAATTAGCAAATTTAAGGAGAACAGAATTGTCACAAATATAACATTTTCTTATTTGAAACGATATTATCAAAAAATCTGCTACATAAACAAAATGAGGTTTTATTATCAAAATAAAACTCTTTCTAGTTTTTATATTTCTATAGGAAGTCAAAATATCTATGTGGCTACGATATATTCAAATATAAACGAAAGAGAAATATAAAGGTTTTATCTTTTATAAACAGAAAATAAGATATACGAAAAAATTCAGAAAATTATATCAATATGAATCGAAGCGTAAGCGTACCTTCTTTAGGTACTATTACTGGGTAAGTTACGTTATTACCAAGAATTAGGAAAGCTATAAATATATCGAATATTATTATTAGTATTTAACAAGTCACATATTTTTTCTGAAAAATTTTAATGAAACTTCTTATGGATGTTAAAGTACTATTATCTGTATAAAAAAGGCTCACATTTATGTAAATTACGTAATGTTTAAACTACCTCATTGGTCTAGTGGTTAGTATGTTCGACTATAGACATGAGGTCCTGGGTTCGAGTCCTGGGTCGGACCAATTCGAAATCGATATTGAGTTTTCTATTAAGATTTTCTCAATAGTTGCCCGAAGTTTAGCGGTGTGATCCACCCCCGTGCCTCGGAGAGCACGTTAAGCCGTCGTTCCTGCGTCTGATCTCTCACCGGTCGTATCGAATTGCCGTCACTTTGGACTATGAGAATGAAGGGTTAGAGAGTACACTTGCGTACTATGCTTGAAAATCCGCAGTGGAACAGCGTGATGGGTCTATGCTCTTAAAACCCTTTCTCATATGAGTGAGGAGGTCTGTGCCCAATAGTGGGACGTTAATGGGCTGCTACTTAGCTTTTTTACTTAGTTTTTGAAGTGAATCTTCTTCGAATTAAATTTGTTCAGAGTATGATTGATGCGTGATTATCATCATGAATATCTGCAGAGTTTTCTATGTTAATTCGTTTGAAGGTTAGGTAGTTTTAATACTTACAAATAACATTTAAAATACTATTCTTCATAAAATATAAAATATAAATATTTCATAAATTCTCTTATCTAAATTTTAAAGTCAAAAACAAAATTTAATTATTAATTTCTATCATTGACAAAAAACACGTGGCGTTTTTATTTACAATTCATAATTTCAATGAATTATTTGTAATAATTTTCGACACTTTTATTAATTTAGTGGCAATTATATTGCTAATTTAACTTGTCATCTGCTTGTGTTAATAATACCGGGTAATTTAATATGTTAAATAAAATTTCAGAACTATAGCCACATCTGCGACGGGGCGTGCAAGCCATATAAATATTGGCAGTAAAAATGTAAACCAGTATTACAGAGGACAGAGACTTTGGGAGGGTCGTTTGGGTCATTTTACACGCAGTATTGCTATGAGCCCATGGAATATATGGTGGCAGGTACTATAGATATGCTAACCACTAGACCAATGATGCAAACGACATGTTCGGCTACAGACATTTTTTTTATAATCATGACAGACAAACGTGCTGGCGGGTCACCTGATGGTAAGTGATCACCGCCGCCCATGGACACCTGCAGCACTAGCTGCCGATGCGTTGCCGGCCGAGAAAGCGGTAGATCGATTGCCTCTTAAATATTGACACGTGGGAGTCTTGGGGGAACACCGCTGCTGGAAGTTGGTTCCACATTATGCGGAATTGTGACAGTGGTACTAACTCGAACAGTACCTCTGAACACTCCCTGTAATAGACTCTATAGAAGACAGAGGGAAGTAATGGTTCGTCGGTGGTCGAGAGACTCCAGTTGGTCAGTTGAGGGTTGCCGACAATTCAAATTGCCCGAATTTGAATCCGGTCAAATGGAAGGAGTACTTTCTGGGGTGCACCAGCCCAAAGGTAGCAGCAGTATTCTAAAGTGGCCGAATATTGGCTTTATATAAAAGTAAACAATTCTTGTCTGTGAAGAATCGTTTAGCTCTGTTAAGCACCCCAAGTTTTTTGGAAATGTCGATTCCAAGAACGTTAATGCTTTTGGACACCGTTCTGGAAGCGGAGTGAGAGGTCTGCGCAAATCTAGGTCATTGAGGGGTTGAAGTATACGATGTTTTTGGTTCATGTTACTAGTTAATTTTTTCCATGGGCTCGAAGTCTATTAGTCAATGTTGCAGTAGATATGTTGACTGATTGACTACCGTTAAATTCGTGAAATTTTGGCTATTATTTTAGTCTTTCTTTTCTAACTGATTTAAAGAGACACATTTCCACGCCCTTAACATGCTCTTAGAATAGTAATTATGATTGTTAATAACTATAATTTAAGTGTTTAGTTTGCTGTTGGTGTTTATAAAAATTTCAGACCTTCACTGTTATTTACATAATCTACAAATACATAGTGCATTTATTGACTGCTTATTACTTTGATGAGGCCAACCCATTCTTAGACGCTACTATGATGCTCGGCGAAGTATTTTTCTTCGTTGATGTTCTGATACACTTGTTGCATACATTCTGGCCAATTCTACGTTTATACATAAGAGTGTATAGAAGGAACTATATATTGCTTACATATGACGTCATAAGCCTTGTCCCACTTGTTTTTATATGTGAGTATAATATTAGTGTCAGTTATATATAGTTTATAACTGTAATTTTGAAACAGATTAAAAAAAAATCATTCATTTCAGAAAAAGGCATATTGATTCTTCTTGATGATAAAAAAAAAAATTTTCAATTTTGGGTTTTTGTAAATACATTTATTTACATCTAAGAACTGCAACCAAATGGTTGGCATGTTCGGCCACAGATATGTGGTCCTGGGTACAAGATCCGGGTCGGGCGAATTCAAAACTGGATTTTAAGTTTTCACGTAAGCACGTTAAGCCATCGGTCCTGCGCCTGATCTCTGTCCAGTTGTGTCGGATTGCCGTGACACTGGACTATGAGAGTGAAGGAATAGAGAGTGCTCTTGTACACTACACCTGTTAACTCGCACTGGAGCAGTGTAGTGGGTCTATACTCTAATCAATAAAAATAATAACCCACTTTTCTATGAGTGAGGAGGCTTTGCCCACCAGTGGGACGTTAATGGGCTGCTACACACGTACGTACCTCACTTCTAAGAAATGAGCGATGATATATTTTTTAACTAATTTATGATCCTTTGTTTAAATTTTCATTATTTATTTTAATAATCATGGTTTTAACAATTTATATATTTACTAGGTAATCAAGATTTTATTGCTTTTATAGGTACCATAACTTTTTATTTACAAAAATATAGTTGTTTCCGGCTGCGTTATACTTCATAAATTGTTAATTTAAATGATTCTTAATTTACCTAAAAACAAATTAAAAAGTCACCAAACTTGCTCCAGAAATTTAAAATGAGTGCAGTCGTACATACTAATATAAGAATATTATTCAATATTAGTTTTAAAAGTTTATATTATCTTTCATTGTACCCTCTAATAATTTATTGAACACCGCAGAAGAATGATACAATGATTTAACTTAAGTAATTGTAACATATACAGTATGTCCCAAATTATGTAATCCTTATTAGCTGAATTAGTTAAAACTGTATTTTTGCTTATATTATTGCAAATATATATGTACCTATTGCTTTTATGATTTTTTATGTTTATCTAAAAATGTCGATAGTTGTTAAAATGTTTTAAAATTTAATTTAAAGTCAAATACAAAAGAGGACATAGAACATGGTTGATTATTGGGAGATGTTTAGCTGTCGGACGTATTTACAGATTATTTGGATATTTTCAATGTCTAAACGAAACTGTAAGTTTTGACAAAGATGCCTTTACTTTAGTATCAATGACTTAGCCTAAAATTTTAATACGCCAATATAAGGTTTGTTTTAAAACGCTGAACACATCTCTATGGAATTTTGTCACTAAACCAGTGCTAAGGGAAAAATAAAAGTTTACCTTTTCTATTGCTGACAAGCCTCATTGGTCTAGTGGTTAGCATGTTCGACTACAGACATGAGGTCCTGGGTTCGAGTCCCGGGTCGGGCCAATTCAAAAATCAATATTGAGTTTTTTATGAAGATTTTCTCAATATTTGCGCGAAGTTGGGAAGTTGGCGGTGTGATCCGCCCCCGTGCCTCGAAGAGCACGTTAAGCTGTCGGTCCTGCGCCTGACGTCTCTTCGGTCCGGATTCCCGTCACATCAGACTATGAGAGTAAAGGAATAGAGAGTGCACTTGTGTACTATGCCTGCCAATGCGCAGTGGAATAGCGTGGTGGGTCTATGCTCTAAAAACCCTCGCTCCTCGGAGTGAGGAGGCCTGTGCCCAGGAGTGGGACGTTAAAGGGCTGCTACTTACTTAGCGGTTGATTGCGATCACGCCTGATGGTGAATGATGATACAATCTAATATGGAAACGCGTTAACATAGTAAGAGGCAATTTACTTATTATGGTTTCTAAATAGCCTCAAAGAAGTTTCAATTCAAAAATGAAAGGACGTTTCTTTATTGGTGAAAGGTTAAGTGATCTCACCTTATGGTAATTGATGATACAGTCTAAGATGGAAGCTAATTTACGTGTTCTGGTTTCGGACTTGTCGTTTGGGATTACAAAGTTTGTGCTCGTCAGAACGTCTTCACATGTAGGATGGTAACTAGCTACGGCCGAAGCCTCCTACTAGACAAGTCTCAAAAAAGTAAAAAATACGATCTAGTAAATCTGCATTGCCAGGATCCAGAACCAGAATCCAGACCATATGCCAACGAAATGATTACTCACAATATTGTGGCAGCAAGGCTGTCGCAATTTGATTATTTAAATCAATTAATTTTCACTATTCATTTTCTATGAAATTTATTTAGGTGAGAAGCTCACGTAAGAAAATCTATGTTATGGAGCATATATTATTGGTAGCCTTGATGTTACATGGTGCCACTTGCGTCTGGTACGCCTTCCACCAGCCTAAATTAAGCAGTAGAGATTGGCATTCACTTGGCTTCAAAATACCTAGCAAGAATATAAAATTTGATAAGTATGTATCCCTTCCCTTAAACATTAGAATCTTGTGTGACGTGTCTAAAAATATATACTTATTTGATTTATATATGTCAATACCCAGGACATGCACAATTTAAAAGATATTTTACAGGTATTGAAACTGTCTTTAATAAAATATTAGGATAAGGATTAATACAGAGGTATGGTAATATGGTTTAAGTATTGTCGGAACTTTTATTAACTTTAAAAATGTAAAAAAGTAGTTTATTATAGTGGCATAACTTCAGTAGTTGGACATGTGGTATCGCGGATTTTTTTATACACTAAATAATACATTCTATATCATTGAAGAACATTTTTTTTGTTCTATCCATAATAGTTTCCGCAGCGCACGCTATGACAGATTTTTGTGACTAATTTTTCACACCTTGGATTAAAATTTTTTATAGGTATATATAATTAGTTACAATAACTTTTGTGTGAAAACATTACAAACATACATTGAATAACACAAATGTTTCCTCTTTATAATATTAGTTTAGAATTATATTGCGCAGCGTTGTCTATCAAAAGCTCACGTAAAAGGATTCTAAATATATTAAGGAAGTTCGTGCTAGGTAGCGTAGGAATTGACTTTAATTTTCTATTTATTTCTTTTTTTACAATTTTTTAAAAAGTTACTTTAGTAAATAAAGCTCTTTGAGGCCTAGTATTAGATGTACAGCAGGCTAAATCAAATCAAAATATTCTTAATTCAAGTAGGCTCAAAAAGCTCTTTTGAATCGTCAATAGTCTGTCCGTTGCTAACAAATCTACAACCGGTTCGGAAAGTTGATTCCACCGAGAAGAAACCGGCAAGAAACTCAACGGTTACAAATTTAAATATAGTTTTTGTACGTTACAAAGTGTTTAGATTTCACTTGCCAATTTATCTGAAGCCGTGAAAGGATTCTGCCATGGATAGTTGCCACTCTACCAGCAAAGACGAGCCACCCAATCTAGAGTTTCGCGTTCCGGTACGATGCTGTGTAGAAACCATAAAACGTAAATTGCCTCTAACCAGATAAGCGCGCTTTTGTCTTAGACTGTATCTATAATGTAAAAATGAATCGCAAAAGGTCTTGGGGCCCGAAGGTGCTGGAGTGGCGACCCCGCACCGGGCGGCGCAGTGTAGGGAGACCCCCCACAAGGTGGACCGACGACATAAAGAGGGTCGCCGGTAGCCGCTGGAGCCAGGCGGCGCAAGATCGGGCCTTGTGGACATCATTACGTGAGACCTATGTCCAGCAGTGGACGTCCATCGGTTGAAGCGACGACGACGACGACGACTGAAATCTGCCACATTTTAAATCTTTTTGACAGAACGAAGTCTGTCGGATCTGCTAAAACATCCCTCTTCTCCAGTAAATCTGATATCGTTTAAAATCGTATCATTATTTACCATCAGGTGATAGTACAGTCAAGCCCGACCTTATCGGCAATATATATACATAGTTTACTCAAAAGAAAAGGCGAATTTTACATTTTCGCAGACTGTGTACTTTCGATTATCGAACTTTTTGTTAAGTTGGTACATATGTTTTAATTATATGTTGGCATTATTAGCCAATTTGGATAAGTAGTTTGTAGTTAACTGAAACGGTCAGTCCCGTTAGGGTGTGTTCTTCGATTTTTGACTTTTGAAAAAAGATTGTTCAAAGAATATGTTCTAAATTTTACGTTATAAATGGCATGAAGTGCTTGAAATGTTGACTGTGACATTCAGCGGGTCCCATTTGTCTCAAACAAGCGTCCTGGAGTTTTCAACAAGTGAAAAAACATTAAACAACGAAAAAGTGACAGGTCGTACGGTCAACAAGGAAGTTATGACACTTTTGCGTAAAGCAATACTACTTAAACGTTTGGAATTGTGGAAAAAGGGAGACCAATGAAGGGAAAGCGTTTTGCCACAATTGGTGTGATAAAGTCAGAATCGAAGAATGAGCTAAAAGATATACCGGAAAGCGCATATAAGAAGTGCATTGAGGATAGGAAGAAACGCTTGCATAAGTGTATTATATCTCAGGGAGGTTATTTTGAAGGGGTCTTAATTGATATTGATGAATAAATAAATACTTTAAAAAGAAATGAAAATTTAGCTTTTCTTTTAAACAAATCTCGTGTATGTTTTTTGGATAGCATTTTCATTAATTTAGACAAATTGTTTTACAAATACGAAACACACCCGCACTGCCCTTTGAGGGTGGAATTACTTAAAATTTACTTACGATAGATTCCATTTAAATAAAACAAAAATTCTCACCAAGTTTTACAGACCATAAAAGATATAGTTTATAAATGTGACATTTGAATTTTTTTAATGCGAAAATTTGAATTTTTTTAATTAATCCTCCCACAACCCCTTTGCGGGTGGAATTTCGTAAAATCCGTTGTTAGCTGATCTCTACTCGGCAAAAGGTATATTCCTACCAAATTTCAAGTCTCTACGCCTTATGGTTCCAAAGATACCATTATGAGTCAATAGATACCTGGATATCTCTTATATATTTATAGATAGGCTATGCAGCTCTTTAGTTTTATTTTTATTCCTATTTTCAGCTACATGACATGCTGGTATTACTGCGCTTGTCGCTTTTTCAATTGTATATTCGGCGACAGTTTTCCTTTGGTAAGTTGAAACTGGTTTTATGAGCTAAGGCAAAGCGAATTTATATGAATAAGAGTACAGTAGTAGTGCCCAGGTAACGCTAGCTTTCACACTAAACAGTTATAAGTGCATACGTTAGATTCCCAGCAATTTAAAATGTCACTCATGAAATACTGTTAGAGGAATCAGGGTGTATTTTATTATTTACCTCTGAATGGACTAGTGAGAAGGTTTAGCAGTTGCTAGTTACCATCCTACCAGCAGAAAAATTCCACCCACCAAATAAATTGCATTTTAGTACGGTGCTATGTAGAAACCATAAGAGGTAAATTACCTTTTACCAGGTCAGCGCGCTTCCATCTCAAAATTCAAAATTTAATATAATTTTTTCAAGTGGGCTTTTACAACACTTTTTTTCTAGACTTTCGTTCCAATATACGACTGATGATGATGAAGGCACGAGAGTTCCTTTTGAGAAGAGCGCAGTAGCAATATAGTTTTAAAGTCATATTATATTGATTAGAGCAGTTCATTCACTCCCACTCTTTTTATCTTTTAAGTAATCATTCAGATTGTAGTACGATTTATTTGATTCATTTATAAATTTTATTATATATGTTCTATATTTATTATTAGTGTGTATGATCCCTTTATCAAAATCAAAATATTCTTTATTCAAGTTGGCTCAAAAAGCACTTTTGAATCGTCAGTAGTCTGTCTGGTGGTAACAAATCTACCACTGGTTCGGAAAGTTGATTCTCAATGGTTACTCCTTTAAACATGGTTTTTGTATGTTAATACAAAAACCATGTGTTTAGTAGTAAACAACGTGTTTAGTTTTCATGTGCAACGAGAATGAAGTCCAAACATCTTTGTCGCTTAAATAATCTATGACATTATAATATGCCTTCTGTAATAGGACTTACTTAACATATTTCTTAAAACTATGTGAAGGCAAACTCAGAAATGACTAAGGTATCTTATTAAAAATGCGTATGGTCAACCCGACAAATGATTTTTGAACCTTCTGAACTTTATGCGCCAGCTATCTTTTTTACTTTACGCAATATCCTTCTCCTTAAGGTAGTCCGTTTGTATATTTGCTTGTGTAAACCCTAGTCATAATTTGTAACTCTATTTCTTTTAAGATGTACAATAACGACTATTATTATTTTTCCTCAATTAGCTTTCTTTTAATAAAAGATTTAATTTTATTCATGACATCTCTGGACTGTGTTCTGGGAGTTTATTATTAAAACTTATACAGTTACCCTTGAATTAATTGTCAGTTTGATACAACCTACTAGAATTTTGTAACAATTTTATTTTTATTTCTTAAGCTATATGAGGTACACTTTTTTTTTTCTTAAAACTGTCAATATTTTTATGGACTTACAATCAGGTTAGATTACAATCAAGCGTTAACCCGTCAACAATTTTCTTACAAATTATTTGATAGGAAGGAAACTCAATTTAAAACTTAGGTTGGAAGAACTAAACTTTATGTTCCTGTGCCAAAAGATAAATTGTTGAATTGTCTGAATTTCATGTTGCAGAATTGCCAGGAGAAATGGTTGACATCTACGCTGATGATATTCGGATATGTATGTATGCGCTATCGGTTTATTGGAGGACTCACTTGGGAATTGGTTTTGGAAAACAGAAGATGGTCTGTTTTTTTAGAGCAGGTGCTTAAATGAAGTATTCTTTATAATGTCATAGTGCGAGAACTAGTCTCACTAGCAGAGATCTTGGGTTCAATTTGCAGCATCTAAATTTATCAAGGTCTGTACTTTAAGCAGAAATATAAGTGTAATATATATTATCATTTCGCTTCTTGGTAACTGTCGTAACAAAATACGTGTAGAGATAACAACAGACAATATAAAAAACAAAAAATAAATCAGTTATAAAGTGACCGTTACTAACGGTGCGTGTGTCGCATAAACATGATGCTATACCAGAGTCTCAATTTAATAAACAAAAGATAACATTGTATAGTTTAACTTAGCAAACATAAAAATCATCACATTTGATAGTCTTTTATGAACATTTAAGTCTCGAGAGACACTTTAGCGAAATTCGACCGGCGGGGCAATCTACGCAGAAATCGTCTGTGCGTGGCGGGGCCATGGTCTGTATTTAACTTGACTCATGTCAGACAGATTACTCATTGTTTTTTTTTTGTTCTTGTTACTAGATGGCACATCTTCCTTGGATAAAAAACCAAAAAAAAAGTTTTTTTTTGACAAGTGAAGGGCTAATCATTAGATCTATGGCCAGCAGTGGCCTTCTATACTTTTCCCCTGTTTTCGGGTATGTTTATGTACATTTTCCACCCATCAAGAAAAAAATCCTTGATTAGTGAATGCCTTTGACCATAGCTAGTAAAGTACTTACTAGTAAAGACATGTTGCTATCCGGGAATGGGTTACTTTTTAACTCAACAATATCTATTTGTCGCAGATAAGAATAAGTTAACAAAATAAGAGTAGAGCCTGAATGTTGATTATACTACGTAATTTTTTCCTTTTTCATAAAAAGACATTTCTTTGTGATGTAAGTTTTATTTCCCGCTAGGAAATCTTTACGATGGAGTAACGTGGTAGGTCTAAACTCAGAATTTTTAATAAAATATATTTTCATACCATGCAATATTTACCATTATTATGTGAGACTATACATTGTTGGGAGTTATTGAGTTATATAGTGGCTACACTTAAAAATACCAAAATCATTGTGTTATGCATTTAAATATACACAACATGCATGCAATTTGAATTTAATAGACAGCTTTTTTACATTTGTTTCAGTATCATCATATGATACAATTCTTGAAATTTAGAGGGGCTCCAGTAGCTCTACTACATCAAGCGATGCTTTATAAACAAAAACTATGGAGAATGAAGGATGGGATCCTGTCCACTAGTCATTTGAAGGAATTACCTTTACCCTTACAAATGGAATTGATTTTCGATATAAATGTTGGACATTTCCATGATTCTTTCCTGCTGGGAGACACGGGTAGAATTTAAAATATCACATAATTTTTTTAACTTGCTGTAGTGAACTTCTTTGGGAGCATGAGCAGCGTTTTTTTATGCTAATTCGTTTGAAGGTTAGGTTTTAATATTTACAAATAACATTTAATAATTTAATACACTATTTTTCATAAAATATTTCATAAATTCTCTTACTTAAATTTAAAATTGCAAAACAAAACTTAACTTAGTCCT
Source organism: Elymnias hypermnestra (assembly GCA_015832385.1). NCBI lineage: Eukaryota > Metazoa > Arthropoda > Insecta > Lepidoptera > Nymphalidae > Elymnias > Elymnias hypermnestra. Next base: position 3,053,933 of record JACTOM010000874.1, on the reverse strand, counting down.
TTCTAATATTGAAAAAAAAACACGTGGCATTATTATTTACAATTCGTAATTTGAGATTTAAATAAATTTTCGACACGTTTAATATTTTAATGACAATTAAATTCCTAACATATCTCCTTCATCCATCATCCTTTTTCCCTCCCCCTAAGTCTCGAAAATGTATAGTTTTGTGTAAATCATGTGATAATCATCATTGTGATAAAGAAGACTTAAAAATTAGTTTGCCAAAGAAGTTTCACTTCTGTCATGTGTACTTTGTCTGCACGCACTTTTAATTTTGTTAGAAGTAGTATCGTTTATATGATCCTGTGTATATACACAGGATCGTACTGAAGCGCAAATATGTTAATTGGTAATGTTAAGGATAGTTATATGTTCAAGGATAAAATTTTAATGTCCGTGTCATTTTACTTTACTGGTTTTTGTCTCTTTCCATTAAATCCATCCTAAAAGGATGGACCGATATTTTGATGTCAAACATATACACGGTGATGGGAAACCACTTCTAAAAACCGGCCGCGCTGGGACCTTAAGATCGTTAACCCGATCTGTGACGTCAGCTTTTAATAATTTAATATTTCATTGCTGCTTTTTTTGTTGTAAAGTAATGTATTTTCTATGAAACTATATTCATGATGGAACATAAATAATTAAAATAAAACGTTTTAAACATATGATTTTTTAAAATCAGATGTTCTGTTCTGTTTAGATCGAGAGGTGTCTTAACGTCGCCTCTCGGTTCGGTGATTTGTTGTCGCTTTAGCTGCAACTTTATATAATGTATAGTGAGTTTTTCTACTAGCGTACATGTAACCTATGTCATACTTAAAAAAATTGATATTTCACATCTGCCAGGCGTACCATTCTGTATAGGTTTCTTTTTAATCTGGTGGGCTTAGAAATTATTAATTTGGAAATTCTATTTGATAAATTTCCCATATTTCCACTGTATTGGGAAATACGCGGATGACACTACTCGGACCAGCTACTAGTTATTATATATATTTTTATAAAAAAGCCACGATGGCTTGTAAAGGTTATTTCTTGTTCAAAAAGTGTTAGAACCTAATCACGGACAGGCAGCTGTAATTTTATCTATAGAACGCCCCCCTTAATATATAGATTTCCTCACGATGTTTTTCTTCATCAAGGGGGTAACGATAAATGGTCGAAAAATATTAGTTATATTATTTTAATAGAACACTTTGAGTTACTTGTCCAGTATTACCCGTCTGATTTCGTAATTCTCTTGATCAATCACTTAACTATCGCAAATTTCTTTCTATGTAATTACCAAAGAAATATATTTTAATATCTAAATATAAACTTCAATAAATTTAGATGAATCTTTTATGCGTCATATATCCCTGTTGATGAGACACGAGCTTTACCTCGCTGGACAGAGCGTGTGGAATCAAGGCGTGGTTAAAAACGGTATGCTATTCATTAAACAAGGAGTCCTAGAAATGTTGTCTGACGAGGACGATGAGAGTCCCATGATTGCTTTCAAAGAAGGAACTGTGAGTAAAATTATTTCCATGTCAATTTTTATGATTATGTAGCTCGTAAATTTTAAATGAATATCTCTTCAAGATATTGCAAATATACTTAACAAGTTCACACAAAAAATTAACTCATTTGAATCGACACCCCGCATTCCCCTTTTTAATCGTTAGGAAATCTTCTTGGATACCCACAACATCACGGGGAAATGACGTTACATATTATGCCGGACTTCTACCGGTGTTCCAAGATCATTTGGTGACAAGGCCTTGGGATCGTTAATGTCACGTTGCCACAACCCCACCAGTAACGTTTCCCGTAACACTAAACGAATCCAACTAGTTGTCGTTCCAGAACCATAGCTCCCTAGGTGGCGTGCCCGAAACATCCAACACGTTACCAGCCTCCTCGTGTGACCTTCTAACCCTGAAATTGTCCGGCCGCGTTTTTTATTGGCTCCCGTAATTTGCTAAAGACTTTTTTGCGTCGATTGCCCGTGGATCGAATGACGCTAAAGTGGCTCTTGGGACTTAAATGTTCATGAAAGACTACCAAATGACATGATTTTTATTTTTCCTAATAGTTAAACTATACAATGCTATCTTTTGTTTATTAAATTAAGACTGTTGACTCTGATGTCCAGGCTCAGACAAAGATGAAAATGGCATGTCCTAAATACACCTTGCCGGGAATCGAACCCAACACTTTTGCTAGCAAATGGAGTACTGACACCATTACGCCAGCGAGATCTCTCTTTAGATTTCTTAAATTTATGGCTATGGAATAGAAAGAGACTGCGGCCATTGTTAGTTATAAACCTTCTATAGACCAACGACTAAAAAAAATGTATTCAAGAACTATGTCCAAAGTAACAAACCATTTAGTGGTAAATTAGCTCTTACCATGTTACCAGGTTGAAATCGTAGTCAAGCTCTAACATGTATCTAATAAAGAACAAAGAAAAATAATTTATAATAAGTGACATGTACTTTTTCTAGGTGTTAGGAGAAATAAGTTTGTTTTATTCGATACCTTCGAAAGTAACAGTGAAAGCTGCTACATATGTGGAACTACAGGTTTGCGTCATCACTTCTAAACTTATTTTTAACCAAATCTAGTTACATAAATCGTAATCTTTGTGGCTTAAATCATTTTAAAGTATTAATGCCCTACATCCGCTAAATATGTCAATTTTATAACAGAATATACAAACTTACTTTACATATAAGTATAATTTTTCGGTCTGATCGAATTTCTTCTGAATGGCTGGACCGATGTAGACAATATTTTTTGTGTGTATTAAGTTTAAATTCTCTATTTGATGCGAAATAAATGGTTTTCGAAGGTTTTGGAAACTTCGCGGTTGACAATGTCAGGATCAACTAGTATTTGAAAAAAAAATACTAAAATTTTGAACTTCGTAGGTTTTACGCAGGACGGATTTTATGCGAGCGATGATTGAAAATCCTCACATGCTACAATATATTCGGAATAAAGTTGAAACAAGACTAAAAAGTTCTAAAACAAAACAGGTGACTATTTTCTAAACTACCTTCGAAATTCACAATTACCTTCGAAGTCCATAACAAATCTATCTGTCTTTTGACAGTCCAAAAGAAAGATAGATGTCTTCGAAGTTTTGTAAAATGTTTAGAACTTTCTAATAATAATTCAATGACAAGACTTACGTCTCGTTAATTTATAAATTGTATATATAGGGCGTGAATAAAAGGAGGCTTCGGCTCTTGAGATGTTTCGGCCGTGGCTAATCAACTTTACAGATATAATATGTACATACATACATTCGTATAGGGGTAGGCAAAGATCAGGTCATTCCACTTGCTACGATCCTTGTATATCTCCTTTGCATTTTTCATTCTCATTAAACCTTTCCTTATTTAGATATTATTAAAAATGTCCTGGATTTGGTCCGGGAACGTTAGCCTTGGTCTTGCCCTTTCAACTTTCCCATTCACTCTTGACTCTTAAATCCTTTTTGTCAGTCTCCTTTCATTCATTCTCTCTACGTGCCCAAACCATCTAAGCATACACTTCTCAATTTTAGTCATAACATCTTCTTTTATATCGCCACGTTCAAGCATATAATATTTTGCTAAACAAAAACTGTTTATTTACGATCCAAACCATTAAGTTGTAAATAACGCCTTATTAGATTAACGCATTGACGTCTTAGACTGTATCATCACTAATTATCAAAGGAGGTCTAATAGTCAAACGCTAGCCATGCGTCATAAGCAATAAAAGTAATTAATAATAAACTTGACAACCTCATTGGTGCAACTTACTGGCTTCGCTGGGAGAGGTTCTGGGTTCGATTCCCGACAAGACAAATTTATGAAATTATCTATACTAATTTATCTCATTTTGAATTTGTTTCGGATGTGGTTAGTTATCACCCTACCACTAAAGACGTGCCATAAACCAAAAAAATGCTATCCGGGACGATGCCTCTTAGAAATAATTTCATATAAATTAACTTTTACTTAATTAACGTAATCATCCAAAGATTTTACAGCCAAGCGTTATCTTAGTAGCATTTATTTAATAAGACTTAAAAATCACTAATTACATTAAATGAGAAACTTTAAACGTCACTTAATATTTCCGATGTCAATTTATGCAAACACATTACCAATAATAGGAACGCGACAGTTTCAAAGGCAGCAACGGCCCCCAGTCCCCGGCAGCCCCGCTATTCATAGCTCTGGCAGCGGTTATGGTAACGGCGGGGCAGGGGGTGCTAAGAATCTCCGGAAGAGATTCCGCTGCCAACCCCGACGACTTGACCTGGCAACATACAACGCACGCACTTTGAGGACCGACGAAAAGATCTTCGAACTGGAAGAAGCAGTAAACAAGTTACACTGGGATATTATAGGATTGTCGGAAGTCCGTAGAGAGGGGGAGGACACGATAATCCTCGAATCCGGTAACTTGTTTTACTACCGGGAAGGTGAAGTTCAATCTCAAGGTGGTGTCGGATTCCTTGTCCACAAATCCCTCGTCAACAGCATTGTAGAAATTAACAGCGTGTCCAACAGGGTAGCGTACCTGATACTCAGAATCACCAAACGGTATTCGCTGAAGGTCATCCAGGTTTACGCACCCACATCATCGCATCCAGATGATGATGTAGAGGTTATGTATGAGGACATTTCCAAAGCCATGCATACCTCTAGGACCTTCTACAACGTTGTTATGGGTGATTTCAACGCAAAACTCGGCGAACGAAGTGGGGCAGAGTTGAGAGTGGGGCAATTTGGGTATGGGCAACGGAACCAGAGGGGACAGATGCTCGCTGATTTCATGGAAAAGGAGGGACTCTATATGATGAACTCTTTTTTCAAGAAACAGCCGCTCCGAAAATGGACCTGGCTGAGTCCTGATGGTTCCACGAGAAACGAGATTGACTTCATCATGTCTACGAAACGGAACATATTCAATGATGTCTCTGTGATCAATCAAGTGAAAACTGGGAGCGATCACCGTATGGTAAGAGGCACATTGAATATCAACGTACACCGAGAGCGGTTCAGACTGGTGAAGTCTACGCTCCGACCCACTCGCGCGCATATCCAAAACCCCGAGAGCTTTCAACTAGAGCTGCAAAACCGCTTCGCCTGCCTCGAGGATTGCGAATCTGTGGACGAGCTAAACGATAGGCTAGTGGAAACTGTCCATACGGTTGGGATGAAATTTTATAAACCCCGTAAAAAGCAAACCAAGAGATTCTCAGACCATACTCTTAATCTCATGGAACAGAGATACGCAATGAGCTTGCAGTCTACAGCAGACGCGTCCGCATATCGGCAGATCAATAGACAGATCTCTAAATCGCAAAAGCGTGATGTGCGACACTTTAATGCCGAGCGTATACGAGATACCATCGAACGCAACAAAGGCACTAAAGTGTTCGCAAAAGATTTGTCTATCGGTCAGA